>LQNK01000284.1:38045-66064 GCA_001586405.1 Phoebis sennae | reverse complement strand
CCCCGGGTCATAAGGCGCGTACTACCCAAATTTGGCTTGAGCAAAATGTTCCAGACTTCATAAAGGCTGATGATTGGCCTTCGGCTAGTCCGGACTTAAATCCTTTGGACTATAAATTGTAGTCTGTGCTAGAGGACATGGCCTGCTCTAAGCGTCACCCAAATGTTGAGTCGCTCAAAAAATCCTTGGAGGCAGCAGTCACCAAGTTTCCAATGGAAACCGTTCGTAAATCCATCGACGAATGGCCCGACCGTTTAAAAAAGTGCGTTAAAGCTAAGGGTGGATATTTTGAATAATCAGTTCAGTACATTAACATATATTTTTCACTATTAATAATCATATATAAAACTTTCAAATAAAATTATTTTTTTAGAAATAATCGGATATTTTCTATGTAACAGAACTTATGGCTAGACTAGGTATTTGCTTATGAAATTTAATTGAGATATGAAAAATCACTGAAGTATTTTTGCTAATATTGTTTGAAAATATTTTATAGAGCTAAATTACTTAATATAATAAATTCGTAAGTTTGTACGCATATGTGTATGTCTGTGTATTTATTATTCTTTGAAGCAAAAACTACTGAACCGAACCTATGATGAAACTTGGTATGCATATAGGTAAGGGTTCAGAATAACACATAGGATAGTTTTAATCCTGAAGTTGCCACGGGATCAGAGGTAACGCGGGTGAAACCGCAGGGCGTGGCTAGTATCTCATAGAGCTTAATTATTTTCCATACATTCAAGAAAGTATGCAATTTCTATTTAGCTCTTAACATTAAATTTTATTAATCAATGTTGTGTGTTTTCAGTGTCCCTTTTTAGAGACAATAAAGTAACGATTCAAACTGTTTTCGATTTAAAACTGGACGAAGATACCATTACTGAAATGTAAGTTCTTATATTTTGGATAAATGATTATTTTAACCATTTTAATAAACCTTTAAGCTGTTATGAAAACTAATGCAATAAACTTAGATTTATCGGAATTGTTTGGAACGTCAAAAATTCCACTATTCTATAAATATAAATATTATATATATATAAATATAAATATTCCTGGTCATTTAACACAACTCCATCTAGTCCCAAACTAGGTAAAGCTTGTACTAAGGAAACTAGATAACTGATAGACTTATTAAATATACTTCTTTTTGTAAATACATACATACTTTACATAAATGAACACTCAAACAGTAGAAAATTATAATGTTCATCACATCATAATTCTTTGCTCGCGGGGATTGAACCTTCGGTGCAAGACTATTATATAATTGTTGTAAATTATAATCGACGAACAATTTGTATGTTTGATCTTTTTTTTTCAGATTGAATTCAACGCTCTTTTACCAAAATGACATATCGTTTGGGCAAAAACGGTCGCTTATTATACTAATCGCTAGTATTTTAGCAGCTCTGTTGCTAATCATTGTTATATTTGCCCTGTATAAGGTGAGTAACACTTATTTAATACTGAAATAAAAATTTTTGCCAAAAAATAGAACCGACTTCCAAAAATTTTTATTTGTCCCTTTTTAGTATCCGTGAAGGGTAATCACATCATCTAGTCACAATTCAGTTGATATATACACCATTAAACCTCAACCGCAGAGCCTATTCCGTTGATTTTCGAGGAGTTCCCTGGAATATCTTCCACATGGATGATCTTCCACTGATGACTTGAACCAAATTTATATGCAAAAAGAATTTTCCAAATCGGTCCATAAACGCCGGAGATATGCGGTAGCATACATAAAAATGAAATACGGTCGAATTAATCACCTCCTCCTTTTTTTGAAAGTCGGTTAAAAAAAGGTTGATTTTTCTCATGTGATATATTTCTATTGCCCCTGAAACATCTAAAACTTAAAACTATAATACAAAAAACATGTTTTTTACGATTTTAATAAATATCGACGCGCCGGTTTTTTATGTATAAATTATTTTTACCACAGTCTAAAAAATGCATACAGTCATAGCACAAAATTTTCACATAGTCAGCGTCCCAGATCTTGCCCGCTATAACAAAAAAAAACTACATTTTCCGTTGCCGAAAATTTGTTTGTGTAAAATTAGAAAGAGTATCGTCGATATTATGTATTGCAATTTATTGCATTTTCAATGTTTCCGTGTAAAAAACAAAGGCTATTCCTTAAAATGAGAAACATGAAACTCCCTCTTTCAAAAGCCATGATTTATTTCCCAGTGTGTACAGAATTCGTCACAGCCTCGAGGCTTTTTTTCAAACTTCAAAAATCGTGCAAGCACTGTATGATTTTACCTTGAAATTTTTAATTTAGTATTGTGATTACCGTCCTCGACTCGATTTATATATAAGCTTTGATTTATATTCAAACATAGAAAATATTTCAGTGATTGTAAATTCTTCGTATTAATTTCAGGCTGGTTTCTTCAAGAGAACGAATAAAAAGAAATTGAATGAACTCCGAGCCAGTATTGTAAGTTTTCAAGAATCTTCAGTCTCTTTAAGATATTCTAGTTCTAGAGAAGTAGGCTTTTAAATTAAAATCATAGGCAATCGTTTATTTTGAGAAAGAATACAATTCAAATAATTCAAGTTTTAAAATATTCCCTGGCTTAAGGAATGTTAATTGTAACAAGAAATGCATTAAATTCGTCAAAATTAAAATAGAGTCAAGCGCGGGTCGTGTCATAAAAGGTGAATACAACGTCGTCGGTCATCTACACTAATATAATAAAGAGGAAGGCTTTGTTTGTTTGTTGGATTGTAATGAATGGGCTCAAAAACTACTGGACCGGTTTTAAAAATGCTTTCATCACTCGAAAGCTACATTATCCACGAGTAACATATATTTAGAAGATTATACTCCGGGAGCGAAGCTGCGCGGATCAGCTAGTCACTTATGCGCCTTATTATATACTAGCTGTTGCGCGCGGTTTCGTTCCCGTGGCACGATGTTTGATTGTATCTTCATAAGGGATAATGTAGGGCTCTAATGGTAATTTTTTTTTAAATCAGTCCGGTAGTGTCAGAGCCTATTCAATTATATCAAAAAATCAATTCTTTCCTCATAACGTTAGTGTAGATTAATTATATTTTAGTTCATCTTAATCTTTATCAGTTATATATGTTTTTATAATATTTTTAGAAACGACCAGCACCTCCGTCTTCGTCAAACTCAAATCCACCACAGACTGAAAACGAAGATGAAGTAAGTAAATTATTTCTTCAAATTTTCAAATTTCATGCAGCGCTGTTGTATATCAATTAATGTTTTGCAGAAACAACCAGCCAATCGCAGTAGTAGGGCAGATTCAGGAAACGCCATCGATACAAATGAAATATAAAGTGGTTTGCTTGTCACGCTCATCAGCGTTGAACAAAAGTATGTATTGTGGATACAATCCAACAAAAAATTGCCTTAGCATGAGTTGGATTAAAATATTGTTCTTATAATATAACTTTTTAAATAATAAATTTTTTAACAAAATTTTGCACCGACTTTGAAATCGGTCCATAAATGCAGGAGATACTCGGTAAGATACATAAAAAAGAAAACCTCCTCATTTTTTTCAAGTCGGTAGTATACGTACCTACCTTAATAATCATTTTTTTTACTTTAAAATTACGCAAATTTAGTATTTTTTTTAAATATGTTCAAAATGTATTTTACATTTTTGTACGTTACGTTTTTTAAATTGTATTAATCATGTAATATTTGTGTTTGTTCAGACCGAGCTTGCAGTAATTGAAGCCGTCGAGGAAGTTGTATTGGCCAATTTGAAGTCAACTGAAACACGGGAGGAAGTCTCCCTTATTGAAGACGAGTGCTAATTCTGATTGAAATATGTGACATCAATCATGTGTACGCTATTCAATATTAGTACAGAATCCCTGGTACACGGTTCATCATTTATTATATCCTAAGTGCTTTGTAAAAAGTTCACATAAATAAAAATAGTTTCTATTCTATTCCACTATACTACTAACACGCTGATTATTCTTTGCTGATTGTAGGTGGAAAACTATGCAATTACTTTTCATGACCTTGTTTGTGATACATAAAGAAAAGAGGAGACTACCTAAAATAATTTTATATTTTGTAGGACAACTATTTTTTCACGTTATTTAGATAATAATCTTAATTATCAAATAAAAAAAAGTTCGTAAAAGTAAATTAAAAGTTAGTAATTTTTTTATTCGTCTAGTCAAAAGCTACTCATGAAAAAATAGCTTGTTATTCTTGCGTGAGTAATAATGAAATGTGTACCAGGGATCCTGTACTATATGTGCTAACATACAGTTTAGTTCTGATGCACGACTACCCCACCGCAGTCGTCTCTTAATTACCAACATGTAATGTCGCCGTACTCTCTTGTTAAATATTATCTATGTACCGGTACAAAGAAAATATATCATAGACAACATCTTTTTATGACCCTACATTAGTGATCCCGACGTACAGTACTAGCGGATCTAAATGTTATGTAGCACATATTGTGTAGCGTCAGCTACATCATAATAAACCCGAAAACTTATAAAAATCTTTTAGTAACTGTAAGCAATGTGTTCTGTCTCATAGTGATTATTTTTCACAGTATTATTACATTTTAAGTGTTAACACAAAGAAAAATAAAATAAAGCCTAACAATTATCCATGTTGTCTTATTTAATTACTCTTTTACACAGAAATTAATTCAAAACACTTGAGAACGGCTTCATTTTTTACTGTCTCAATTTCTCGCCCAGAACTTCGCTTTAAACATATACATAGAAAAAAACATTAGTGAGGCAGTATATAGTTCTCAAAAAATATACACAGAAATCTACAGATATGTTGTCAGTGAATATTTAAAGAAATATGAATTTAATTATTTTTACTTTGAAAAATACAAACAAATGGTGTAAACAAAGATACAATGGAACCTAAAGGGTAAACAGCTATAACACCATTATTCAGTATATTTATTGAAACGGCGATAATACCTTCCTTGTACATCTGTTCTGCCCTAAGAGGTTCGCTAATGTACAATATGTGAAGCAGAGCGTAATTAGCTTAAGCAAATGTATATTTATTGCTTTCACCAGTTATTGCGTTTGCCTTGTTTCGATAATGTGAGAAAAGTTTCCTTTTCACCTACACTTTATGATCAGGTGAAATAGAAACTTATTCCTACAATCTACAAGCAACCGATCATTATTCCCGATCTTTTGGGTATCCGGGATAAAAATCATCAATTAGATAAAATATATTGATAAGTATTCCTGGACACTACGCCCCAAACTTAGCGTAGGTTATACTATGGAAACTAGATAACTGATACTTATACGTCCTTTTTTGTAAATACATATATACTATAGATAAACTTACACTCAGACATTAGAAAATTAACATCATAATTTTCTTTCTTGGGGTTCGAATCCACACCCTCCCGTGCAAGAGACCATTGCTGTATCCACAGCATCAATTCGTCGTTAAATTATTGGAAAGGATAAAAAAACACTAAATACTTGACAGTATATATTAAAACAATATTATCACGAATTCCTTATACATAAAACGATTATCACATATTTAGAAATACCCTCAAAAGGCCATTTTTCCCAGGAGACCAAACTAAAAATACCCTAACTCCTTGGCTCCATCAGCCAAGCCCATCATCATGAGGGTTACCTCATCCCCCTGCTCGGGGATCCTCTCAGGCGGCCAGTGGAAGGAGGATCCTCGAAGCTCGTACGTATACACCAGTCTGGTGTCCAAGGCATAACGAACCCAGTCCATACTCCCACCTGATGCCTTATCTGAAAGGAAAAACTAATTTTCCGAAAAACCCTCCATGAAAGGTCAAACCTTACTTTTTGTCGAACGTATGTCTCGTCGAATTTTAATTTTTCTTCCGTATTGGTGCTACCACTCAAATTCTTAACCCTATTTTAGGTTGGCAATACGTCGATCATTATTATTGTAAATGTAAAAAGGAAATTAAATTTAATTAACACCCTTAAAATTAAAATCATCTGTTCTCAACACTATAATATATCTAAGTTACCCAATTATATCATCAGATAAAAATATCAGATAGAAATCATTCATTCATTCATTTGTTCATTTATACAAAAACCTTATAAAAGCCTTGTATAAACTTTTATAAGGATAAGTAATATACAGTTCGTATAAGAAACATAAATTAGGACTCACACAAAGTTTCCGCGGCTGTACCAGGCCCATCGTAAGCATCGTCGTTAACTCTACTACCATATTCTAGGGACTTTTTACCTATCTGTACCTGTAAAAGGAATGAATTCAAATCAAACTCATGTTAATAATGTATGTGATATTTAAAATAATGCATTAATTACTGCATTACTTTAAAAATTCTACAGTTTTCAAGACTTGTTGTGCCGGCAGTCTCACCCGCGTATAACTCCCGTTCCCATGGGATTTCTAAGATAAACACTGTATTAATATGTCCTTTGTCGGGTTAAAAACAATATCTGTACAAAATTTCGTCGGTTCGGTTGAGTGGTTTCGGCGTGAAGAACAGGCAGACGCTTAGAGTTATTTTTACATTTGTAATATTATTAAAAAGAAAGTAAGGAAGTTAGGAATAGGATTCCCAATTAAATCTTTTATAAATATGTCAGTTGCATAAATTTTACAAAAAATATTCCGAAAAAGATATCGATGTAACGCCTGAAAATCAGCACTATTTGTACTAAGCAGCAAATGCTGAGTGTGACCTGTTTCACTTGCAGGCAAACACTTTTATTTCTGTTATTTTTTCTTTCTTTTACTCTTTATAATCTCTGTATAATATTTATCTGTTTATTTTGTCTGTAGTGTATAAATATATTTTTCTTTCTTTCTTTCTTCTTTCAAAGGTATTAAATCTATCATTTAAAGATTAAAACAAAGTTTGAACCAGCAATAAGAATCATAGCTTAAAATAACTATATTCATTCATTGCGTTTTGAACATTTTGAACTACATTTCCGATACTGGATTACTGCTGGCATTCGGGGCTTATAAGCCCATGCAAGCTGCATTTACATCAAAATATAAGCCAGAGTTTAGCGAACGTGATTGCCACTCGACATTTTGAACTTAAAATCTAATACTGGCTATTCCATTTTCATATCTAGCTATAAGCGAACATGCAGTTGTATGGACAAAAAATCTGAGCTATATTTTGAAATTTTGGTGATTTTAAAATCTAAAATCAAATTTTGCAACAGTTTTTTCCAGTGCATTTGAAACATTGCAAGCGTAGTGAAGTTCCGAAAATTGTGTTTTACAATTCCAAAATTACTAAGAAGTGTCGTTTTGTTGGAAAATATACTTTTGATAAAAATTTTTTTTTCATGTTTTTGGAAGTAAATGAATAAGGGATTTATTCAATTCCCATTATAAATACATATTCGAATATCGCTTAAATTTAGTCCTCATTCATGAAAATATAGGATGTATACCTATAAATAAATTACAATAATTAAAATAAAAAACTTACCAACTCATCATAATTATCAACGTGAACAGTAGAATCAGAGTACGGCACCAGCAACAAAGAGGCATAAGAATGAAATGCGACGTAGAACAGTAAGTTATCTATAGACGAGATGTATTTGGACAACGACTCGGTTTCCACCTCGGAGAATGGTCGGGAACCCGCGTATAGCTGATAATCACAGGGATTGGTTGATGTTGAATGTTCTAGAAAGGATATTTTAAAGTTTACTATTTGAACAAGATTCTTAAAAAAAAAATTAAAACTCTAAACGATGATGACCCGATTGGGGTAATGGATATGGCAATGGCATTGGTTTTGGTTCGATCCCACGAGTAGACAAGAATCATGTGATGATCATTGTCTTTGTCTACTTTCTAGGTGTTAAGTTATTTATAGAATGCATGTTATTACAAAAAAAAATATGACATATTTTTACTTATACATTGTATAAGTTTGAGGCTAGATGGCAATGTATGGATAGTATTAAATGTTAATGAATATTTATTAATTTCTTTAAAAAGGGAGACTCTGTATACAAATTTCAGTGTAATTAGTATCAAGACATCAGTATAGCACTGTACAAAGATGTTATAAAACGAGTGCTTGTGCTTTTTAAAATAAGCCAAGTTTTCTAGTGTCTTCAATCTTTAGTGTTATGATTCTAACAAGAAAATTTGTATAAAAATCGACGGTTTCAGACCGTGTCAGATGTCCTTCTTAAGAAGGTAACCATAGGGCTTAATCCGAGTATAATACAGTGAGTACAAAAACCGTGAACATTATTCTAATAATATGTCTCACTTATCATTTAATCAACATAGAAAATTACTTGTTAACATTAACTATTTCGTTTTTCAATACACTAGTCTCTTTTAATATTTGGCTTTGTTTGGCCTTGTCGATATTCATATAGTTTTCACTTCAATTACTCAAAAAATTTCTGAGTAAAACAACACCAATTTACAAAAAGTAACAACGGCACAAAAACCTTAACATTTCTTATATAGGTACAAAGTTTCTAGGACATAATAGTGATAAACTTACGTCCCCAGTTGTAATCCCAGTTGCGGTTAGGATCAGCGCCCCGGCATCCATTGGGCGAGCGGGACCGAGTTTTTCTCCAGTACCTATCCTGAAAGTTTTGCAGAGCTATTATGTCAAGCCTCGGTTTAAAGTATATAACAAAAAGTGTTTTTGAAATCCCGGCTAACTATATTCATGTTTAAATTAGCTTTATAAAATGTAGCTTCATTATTGTTACTATTATTTTATTTAACTGGGCTCAGTGGTTTTACCCGCATATATTTCTCGTTCCCGTACGATTTTCTTAATAAAAATATCCCATATCTTTTCTCGGGTTTCAAGCAATCTGTGTTCAAAATTTCATTCTTATTATATTAGTATATAGGTGGATTATAATTCTTGCGAATATCTCATTGATTCTTCAAGGAAATTTATATTTTATGTTATTTCATAAGTTACTAGCTGTTCCGGGATGAAGATCCAGTTTCCAAATGGTGAAAGAATTTTCGAAATCGATCCAGTCATTTTGTGGGGAAAATTAACAAACATACATACAAAAACAAAATATATCCTCGTTAATACAGCAGTATAAAACTATAAATGCGGGTCATTTTCTTTAAGATTCTATCGTCAATACAGCTTAACCCTCAGAAATTTCAATCAATCGAGTGTCTCAAAGCAAGACAAACACAGGCAGCGAAATACACATTCCATCAACGAATTATTACAAACAATTCCCCGTCACAGGCAAGACACGATCCATCAATCAGCTAACGTATAGCTGCAATGATATCAGGATTACCAATGAAGAAATGCGAATCGTTACTACTTAGATTCGGTATCATAATATAGTAAATAAAAAAATACCTAATATATAGCTGTGTCTAATGGCAAATTCGCATTAAACAAGATATAATACATCAATCAGTTAATCTTCTGCAGTGTCTGTAATGT
This sequence comes from Phoebis sennae, assembly GCA_001586405.1. Classification (NCBI taxonomy): domain Eukaryota; kingdom Metazoa; phylum Arthropoda; class Insecta; order Lepidoptera; family Pieridae; genus Phoebis; species Phoebis sennae. The sequence continues at coordinate 56,591 of LQNK01000284.1, read as the reverse complement.
CCATCAGGATTATTAGGTGGACAATATATGCTAATCGTATTAATCACACATTGCCTTGGAACGTAATTATAAAATCTCTAGATTCAGACATTGTAAAAATTATAATTTGGATTTGGAGCGAATCCGATTAAATAAATATACACAACCAATAGTCATTAACGAATATAAAATGAATACTGAAATTTTGTATTTGTCAACAAATTTAAATTGAGGATACGCTAATTTCGTTCAAACAAAACATGTGCGAACATTTATAAAATTGAAACGAAGGCGAAATATTTGAATGAGATAAAGATAATTTGAAAAAGAAAACATTGTACATTTTGAAAAAATTGGTTTTCTGGTTTTGTAGGCGTCAAAATTCGTTTACGAAAATTACCTTTCCCCGATTATAATGAAACTCATTTTCTTTCGTAACACACAATCCTCAAGGCTCATATTAAGCAGGATGCAATACATCAATCAGTTAATCTTAGGGCGGTGTATCTGTAATGTTATCCATCAGGATTAACGGCGGGGGAGATATGCCGATAGAATTGATCACTCGGCTTTGGAAACATATCAATGTGAAGTTACTCCATTTTATATGGATAAAATGTTAAACCTTTAGCTAGAAAATGCTATAAAACAAAAATTAAAAAATGAATACATACTCCGAATTAAAAACGTTGGCGGTTTTTGGCAAGTCGGTTAAATAGTTCGGTAAGTCAGTTAACGAAAGGAAAGATGCGCCATTGAACTGATCCTGAGCTAGTTGATGAAGTGCGTTGTCACAAAACCTTAATACACACTGCATCAATCACTTACGATGATTAGCTGTCATGGTATCTGTCAGGGTTAGCAGTGGAGAAGAGGCGATATTTGAAGCCTTGATTCTGTACACTTAAAATTATCGATACAATTGATCAAAAAATAAAATAAAGTTGGCCCAATAAGACAGCCCTGAGCCACACCTTAAGTAGTAAATATATCATTAGTTATAAGGCGCTCAATGTAGACTCTGTAGGTTCTCAGTCGCGTGACGTTGCAGTCGTTGCTGGTGAGCTAATTGATGAAGTACATCATCACATAGCCTCACTACACATAGGATCAGTTACTTACCACGACGTAGCTGTAATGGTATATAAGATGCGCCAGTCGAACTGATCGCGTAGCCGCGTGACGTTGGAATACCTGCTGGTGAGCTAGATGATAAAGTACATGGTCATATAGCCTCACTACACATAACATCAGTTACTTACTACGACATAGCTGTAATGGTATCCGTCAGGGTTAACGGTAAAGAAGATGCGCCAGTCTGATCCCGCAACCGCATGACATTAGGGTAGCTGTTGATGAGCTGCAGATGATGAAGTTCGTTATCACATAACCTCACTACACATAGCATCAGTTACTTACCACGATGTAGCTGTAATGGTATCCGTCGGGGTTAACAGTTGGGAAAATGCACCACTCGAATCCGCATGACATTGGAATAGCTGCTGATATGCTGGATAACGAAGTACATCGTCACATACACATGGCATCAGTTACTTACCACGACGTAGCTGTAATGGTATCCATCAGGGTTAACGGTGGGGAAGATGCGCCAGTCGAACTGATCGCGCAGCCGCGTGACGTTGGGGTCCCGGCTGGTGAGCAGCTGGTTGATGAAATAAGTTGTTACTGCGGGCCCGATCCATTCACGTGCGTGGATTCCTTAAAACAAAATAATGTTTGCTAATCGATAGGCTTTGTAAGTCGGAGTCTTTCTTTGTAAGGCTTTGTAACTCCGAGATCTACAGGTGTAATTGTGAAGCAATTTCTTTTACCGACTTTGAAAAAAAAATCGGTGCCTTTATTTATTTTCAATTTAACAATATTTTGCACCGACTTTGTATAGATTTCAACAAAAATAAAATAAAAGTTATTTTCTACTTTTTAGAGTGACTAAGTCGGTTATATATTTTGGTAAAAAGTTATTATCGTAAATAAAGAAGATGTTTTAGCACTAATGTGATATCAAAAACTGTTTGAATAAATTTATGTATAAAAATAGATTTCTCATTATATTAATTTAGAGATTACTCAATAACTAAAATTTTATACAGTGTTGTAAGAATGACGTATAGCTGTTAAAAAACCGACGTTGTATAACATTTCAGTACCCTCCAAGAATCATACTCCCTTATACGTCAAGAGTTTATTCCAACCAGGTCTACAGTTTCAAGTCGAGGTATAATAGGAGAGGCATCAGACAAATTTTCATCTTGCCTCAACCTACCCAAACGTTGGCACCAGCCCTCGAAATATTACCACATCACAGAAGTATTCAATGAATCTATTCAACTATAAAAAAACTAATTATTTTCAATCTCACTTGTACCCGGGCGTTTCTAGTTAATAACACTTACCAGATTCAATAAAGAACACGGGCTTCCCAGTTTCCCTCTGTCCCCGTTCCTCGGGAGTATTTATACGCAGTCCCAATATTTTGCGGCCCTCATAACTTCTTCCGGCCTCTATTATTTGCGTACATTCGCTGAACGACTTGCTTACGTCGTACATGTATTTGTGAATCTTGGGAATAAATTCGGAATACGGGTCAATTTCAGGTTATACAGGGTGTGACGGGGGAAATTGATGATTTGGTGATACGGCTTAAAAATGAAGGGATGAAGGCAATTCCATTTTTGCCACCAATATACAAAAAATATGTATTTTTATTAATTTAAAATTATAATTGCTTTAGTAAGATAAATTATAGACTTAATAAATATATATTTTTTCTTTCGTAACAAAAACTTTCGTTTTCTCAAAACATAGACAACTTCTAAAATAATATCCTCTCTATCCTAGCCTCTATATTTTAAAAAAACTGTCCTATATCCATTGTGTAAATTTATTCAAATCGTTTCAGTGGCTTAGGCGTGAAGAAGAGACGGACAGACAGACAAAGCTACTTTCTAATATTAGTAAGGATTAATCAAAACTAATGCGTAATGCAAGTCTCTACGGTTTGATAATGAATAAAGGAAATATTTCTGTATTTTTAAATATAAAAATTGATATCCAATTAGATCCTCATTTAATTTGGCAAAAATATTTACGCAAATAAAAAATCTTACATCATTGACATCATAATACGCATCCCACGAGAATTTGTCAAAACGACGATGTGACAGTTTTTCCGAGTAGATTATTCTGGAAATTAATAAATATGTTATCATTGGGATTTCGGTATTTTATAATCCTTGATGAGTACAAGCATTGGTATTTTTTTATTATTCTTCATTTATATAGGGACTTTTATAACAAAGTACATGGCAGTCCCATCGTACCTTAAACTTAATCTATACATCAGATCTCATTTTAAAACAATTCATGGCAAATCTTATGAAATACCTAAACCTATCATCTACCGGTAACCTTAACCAATTAAACACTAAACCTACTTCCCATAAATTGGCTCTAATAAGGGACAAAAACGCTCTGCGACCGGACTCGAACCGAGCACATTCAAAGACAAAAATAATTTATTGAATTACACAAAACACACACCGTGACAATACAAAAGAAATAATAAATTAAAAAACTTCAATAAAAATATGTTTGTAACGTTTATGCCACGACTGTGCAGTAGCGCGGAGTCCAATGAGGTAGCCACTCACAGTTCACAGCTCACAGTTAGGCATTATGCTGCAGCGTCAATGACTACTGCAGCGCTGATTTCCATGATCAAATGCTGAAAATCTTCCACAACACCATACAATTCACAGTTAGGTGAATCTGTCAAGCATTGGTATTTATTTCACACTAAATTCTATGAAAACATACATACATACATCCTCACAAACTTTCGCATTTATAATATTAGTAGAATAGAATATACGAGCTAGGGCGGGTCGCAGATATTTCTTCAAAACAAGCCAGTTCCCATTCCGGGATAAATCTATTTTAAAATCCTACTTTCTGTTAAATGTTTTACATAAGAAACAAAATCAATTAAAATAATTACTTTATCAACAGAGCGCTAGTTATAAAGTTTGTTTTGTTTAAACTTACTCCGAAACATCGTGATGTAAAAGTTTGGTTCTCAAATTTTCTTTTCCGGCAATTCCTTCCAAGATGGGCACTAAATGAGGAGACAGAATAATTTCCGTGGAATTCCAGGATTCCTCGTGTATCAGAGATTCCTAAAAATGGGGAACTTTTTATAAGGAAAACGTAAAAAAATATATCTAACTCTTAATTTTTTATTTAAAAAAATCGGGATATCTTTTTATAAATTAGACTTGGAAATTATAACCCATGCGTATTAAAACATGAAATAAGATGATTGGTAATAAATCAATAAAGAAATATTGCTGGGCATTAACACAGCCCAAACATTTATTTTGTAAATACATACATACTATAGATACAGTAACACCCAGACAGAAATTACAATTTTCATCACATCATAATTTTCTACTCGTGGGGATCGAAACAGATATACATATACATATAGTTAGATATACATTTCTGCACTAAACATTAGAAGCTTGTAAAGTCCCGTTATATAAGAAAAATAAATTCCAAAAGTTATTCCATCAACCGACATTGCAACGTAAAAACCTTATTCAATTTAACCCACTACATCGCAAATCTTAAAAACTTACATCATTTTTAAGCAAAGTAATTTTTAAATTCTGGAGCGCCTCACGATTTCCTTGCACTTCATAATGTTTATAATTCTTATAGTCTATATATTTCGAAAATACAACTTCTACAAGAACTAAACAATACACGATTAGTTGAAACATTTTACAAAACGTTTCAAGTTAGATAAGAGCGTATTTATATGGTATTTATCATAGTCCCAGCGCTTGGACAATGTTTGGAATGCACTTATTACTAAGGCTAGACAACCACTTCAATCGACACTAAAACGTTAAACTCTAATTGTTTGTAAGGAATAGTACAAATTTTAGCAAACACAAAATCACTTCGAATTAACTACGAATTTTTGTAAAAATATATGTAGATCTAGATGCGTTCCCAAAACATCTAGGTAGATATTTCATCTCTATCTCCATATATCGGTTTGTGTTTTTATTAATTATACAGGCTATTTTTTTAAATTTATTCATAACCATGAATACAATGTGTAAATTCAGTGTGGTCACGCGATTATTTCTCAAATATAAAAGATTTACAAAAAACTTTAAACTGATTATTAATCAAGTGTATCACAATTATGATGAGAAATTATTTTAAAATGTTAAAGCAATAACATTAATATACAAATTACATATAACTGATACAAACCCTGAATAGTGAGAACTCCTGTTTTGGGCTTGCCATTCCTTTAAAAATCGTACACTGAATATAGTCGTCAGTTGGAACCACCAATAAAATTAATCTGTAAGTTATTTTTATGCAATTATTATTGAAATTTATACATGACGTAAATGCCAGTTAAATTATATCCCGAATGAATTTTGAAATATTATTTACACCAATATTCATTAGGTCAAGTTATTTCAATATCAGTTTAAAATTATCGTTAACATATTTTAGTAAAAACAAATGACTTCGTAATATTTGTGTGATAATATCGTAACAAATTCCAAATTCAAATATTTTCGACTTGTGCGTCTATAAATTAAAAAAAATGTTTACTAACCACCAGTATCTTTACTACATTCCAGAGAGGTTATATATTTTTAAATTTTTATAGGTGGACAATATTTTCAACAAATCATATTTACTCTAAAACGTTTTTTTATTGTGTTATAATTATGACGATTATTTTTAATGGATCATAATCAGATCATATTATTTTCAGTTTACTGCATGTTCGCAGTCAATGCGCATAATCTCAAGTATGTCCCTATTATCATTTTGTGCGGGTGCTTAATTTTAACCGATAACCATTGTCTTTGACATTACCCCGTAAATATATTTTTCCATTCATAATATTTATGTGTAGAAGGGTTTTTCGCGACAGTATAATAAAACTAATTTATGTTTATTTGATTCGAGAGCAATAAACTCTTTGAAGCTCACATTTCTTTCGGCCTGTAATATTACTTATATTATGTCTACAAAGAATACGTATTATTTTCATCTCAAGGAAACACAAAGGAGTATGTCACAGTATGAGTGACATGCTCTCCCGAAATTTGCCACAGGAATTAATTATTCAACACTTAATTTTCCAACTTTTGCACTTGGAATTTTGTCAAAAATTGTCAAACACTTTTACCTTGATTGCATTTAATGGAAACTTAGGGTCCGTCTGTTAACTTATTCTTTCACTGTGTAAATTTTTCTATCTGTCTATTTTGGGAATAGCGGTAGATACTCCATCCCATTCATCTCTCATCCTGTTGAACATCTCTTCCAATTTCCCATCATTTATCCTTTCCTTTCTTTCATTCCCCTTTCTTCAAGATAAGGCATCTGCAATACTTTGTAAACGTTAGTCTAGTAACAAGTTTAATGTAATGTAAATGTAACATGTCACGAGGGCTTGGTAATTTTTTCTTAAAAAATGCCATGTTGCGTTATAAAAGTTGAGCTGAAAAGCAAAAATAAGTTGGATTATCCCTTTACACGTAACTAAAGATTATTTGGCTTATTAAATTTTTCCATTTTTTAAACCAATCTATATACGGTAATATAACATGCACATAAATGCACATCTTCGTACAAGTAGTTAGCGTCGTTCGAGCCTTCGGTACACTCCATCTATTTTTTTATTCTCTGATCTGTAAGTATAGCGTAAAAACATATACACTACATACGAAGTTTTTAATCAAAATTTCATCGTTACAAATTTCAAAATTACATCATCATAAATTTTAATACCATATTCCAAGCGTGTCTTATAGAACAAAACATTCAGGATTAACGAAGGTTAGCGAATTATATAAAACTTTAAAACAAACATCTTCACGATCTTAAAAGGAAAGTTCGGTATCAGTATATTCGTATTGTTTTGTGATTTTAAACGAATTCTCGAAGTTTCTAAAGTTTTCAACTCCGAATCTTTACACTCCATTAATTCTTTGGTCCATGTAAATACGAGACGCCTGAGATTTATCGTGGGCCTAACAAGTAACAACTTAATCTATTATTTAACGCACTATCTATTTTAAATTAAAGATCTGCCACATTAAATTAGATTAACTCAAACTTTGATAAGAATTCACTTCTTTTACTTTTCAACCGTACCATATAAGTGTCCTATATAACGAATATATAGGATGTCCCGTAATGAGTGGAGCATCTCTTGGGGGATAGCTGAACTAATAATCTATCAAAAACACCAATGTATGTCATCCTAAAATATCACAATTTTTGAGATATTAAGAAATTTGTAGTTTTTCAATAATTGTTGCCCAATGTTTTATATTACTGTGGCCGTAATTTTTATTTGTTTTCATATTTTTCCTTATAAATTGCTTTGTTTGAAACATGCATTGAATAGTAATAGAAATATCAGACAACAGAAGAAAAAATATTTATTTCAAGTTTAGTATTGGGTAGAGAGTAAAGTTAGATTTGACAGTCTGTGATTTAAAAAAAAAATATATAGTACATTGAGTCGGTCACTTAACCTTAAAAATTCCTCTATTTAATGACGATTTCAAAATGGTATAAAACTTGTTCATTTCCTATATAGCAAAAAAAATTGCAATTTAACATATTTTAAGGACCACAAAAAAAAATCCTCCATAGACGATTATAATATTCTCAACATAGAGTCATATATATATTATTGAAGGTACAAAATGCAAGTAACTTCTACCTGGTAATATCACTAGTATTCTCTAAGTCATGGAATGCGCTGAGTCAGATAACTCAGTCCAACTCAGGTTAAGATTGAGTTACAACTGTTAATTTAATTCCGCACCAAACGCGGTTGGGGTAAAGGTGTGGAGGAGATGAGGTGAACTTAGGATGCTAGGTTTGAAATTATTAATAGGAACCCAGAAATTATCTTCTTTATCTATCTAATTATATAGCGATAAAAAATAGTTAAGTCAACCTCTACATCTGTTATCGGTTTTCTTTTATATTTCTTATTTTTGCTTATTCATCATTTTTATCATATATCTCATTTAAATATAACTACACTATTTACTGTATTTATTTATTTAATTATTTATTACAGTACGTAAATCTATTTCTGATTTCTCCCATCGTCACTATGCAATTGGGAGCTGCTGAAAAACAGCGTCGTGACTTGTGTGTAATTCATTAATTATTTATGTCTGGTTCTGTGTGGTTTTTTAATAAATTTTCCTTTCTTTCTTCCTTCTTGTTTCTTCTTTAAATTTTAGCATGTTTATTAACATAACCTGCCTCATAGTAATTTATAGGGTACGCCATAGTGTTCAAAAATAAAATCCTCAATAGACGATTATATTGTCACTACATTCGTAGCATTGAAGGTACAAAATGCAAGTAACTTCTACGCGGTGATATCACAACTATTCCACAAGTCACGGAATCCGCTGAGTAAGATAATTCAGCCTAACTCAGGCTTCGTTTGAGTTACAACTGTCAATTTAATTCCGAACAAAGCGCGGTTCAGGCAAAGGTGAGACTTAAATCGCTTTATAGATTTCAGCTCAGAATCATGCTTTAAAGTATGGGTAGGTTTTGTGATTTACAGGGCACTTCATTATGAAGTTTAGATATTTAGTTAAGATTTTTGTCTAATCTGTATATTATACAGATTGTTCAAAAACTGCTTATAATTCTCCATATTAAATAATGAACATGAAGGTGTAACTGTGTAATTGTTTTTATTGATCTTAATATCAGAAGATGATAAAATAATATCTAATAATATAAACAATATCTACTTACTATGATGAAATTATTATATTAATTAAATGGGATATTATTCCAAAATAAACAGCATTTATAAGTAACAAAGTCCAATTTCATAATAACTTTGAAAACTGCATATAAAGAGTTACCACATCTTACAAAATTGTATGCAAATCATCAAGCGACCTTATAAAAACCAAACCATACGAAAATATAATAGAAAACGTGACAATAAAATTAATTCGAATGCTACAAAGGGCTCGGCCTCAATTCCCTCCATTTGTATTCAGAGACACGTACACGAGGTCTGCTCGCAAAAATCTTAATAAAAGGTTTCAAGGTGTTTAAATAATTCGGTAGTTACGATATAGTTAAAGTCAGCACTTTATTTCAGGACTGGATATTAATAATAATAATTAATATCATATCAGCGACATTTTGTGATTTCATGATTTAACAAGTTCTGTATTATATTTCCGTGCTAATATCACTTGTCAGTTGTTAGCTGTCATCGAAGTGTTATAAATAGGCAGAAACCATCTTTGATGAGAAGCCATTATGAAAAAGAAAAAGTCTTATAAATATATATACACTATACAGAAATAAGAACTAATTCTCTAATAGTTTACTAATCTAGTCCTACATATTATCACAAGATACATATATATTTTGTGATATTATTGTACAAGTGTGATGTTATGGTATGTAGGCAATACCGTCTTTACCATAAGGGCACACAGGGCCCGTGCCCAGGGCCCCCGATCCTCAGAGGGCCCCAAGGACCAACAATTTCTCTCGCATTAATTTAATCTCAAACTATTTGGGTCAGCCGAATTCTTCGTCGGTCGAATGACGATCAGTTTTAGATCTATTTTACATACATTAATATATACAAATCTGTATTTACAAAAAGCCTCAGTTTGAAAAATTCTTTAAATAGTTCGCATAAGGTTGAATTTTGCAAAACATGTGTTGATTGTACCATAGTTGAATACGTGAAAGGTGTGTGTTTAGAGGATTTTTAAATAGATTTGATTATAATAAAGCAGATCACAAGAAAAACATGTATAGGGGCCCCAAAAGGGCCCCAAACACACGTGTGCCCAAGGGCCCCTGCATAGTCTAAGACGGCCCTGTATGTACCTATATAATTCCATGATTCTAAATTTAAAAAAATAATGTTTAAAATTTCTACTTTTTTAAAAAACCATTCAGCCATAAACGATATTTTTAAATACAGATAAAATTATCTTATAGGTTTAGTAATGAATTCATATTATAAAGCTGCTCTGTCGCGATATATTTCCATAATATTTTCTGTACGCCATCTTTTTGTTTTATTTTACGCTTGGGAGATCTTGATTCAAATTGCTTGGCGACAGTTTTTACGTTTCGTAAATTTTGTTTAATTCAAGAAAGATTCGGGATAGCTCTAGTTTATTCATAGTGAAATTATGCTGGAAAAAATATTTATAAATATGAATTCTCGCGGGTATGGTACGGAGCATATTTTTTCCAAAGTAATTTAGGAGAAATGTACATGTATTTATATTTTTTATAAATACAATATGCTATTGATAGAAAGTGGAAACTATAGTAACTAACTATCTGAAAGTGGGAGCTAGTAAGTGCAGTATTGCACTGTATTTCGTACGGTGAAGGAGGACCCAGCCTGCACTTCCAACCCATTCCTCTCCCATTTCGTCCCAATTTCCATCATTAATCCTTTCCTTATCCCCTCCCCTTTCTTCAAGGCGTTTGCGATTCATTGTCGTTGTAGATGTTCATGGACGGTTAGTTACTTAACATCAGGTGAACCGCATGTTCCGCTTAGAAAGCGATCTCTATCGTGTGTGAGATATATCCTGTGATGTGGTTAACTGGATGAATATATCCTTTCATACTTGATAGTTATTATAGTTCTATCGAGATATGATGAAATGCGTTTTAAATATTGAAATAAATACTTATTTGTACACTATATTTGTCATGAATTATTCTAGATATTCTCTAAAACATCCATTCCAAACATTGTTATAATAATTCAACGGCATTTATATATTCTTTAATATTATATACTTCAATGTTACACTGATGCATCTGCCTATGTCTGGACAGACGCATCTTTCTGGGTAATGAAATCCTTTGATCTGTGCTAAAAAACCGACAACAGGCGGATTGATGGCGGATGCATCGGCGGACGTAAAATACCTACTACGGATAGGCAGATTACCCCGTCTTCACATAGGCGGATGCATCCGTAGATGACGTCCACAGATACATCTGATGATATGAAGAGGAGGCATAAAACTTGCTTGGCTATGGCACGGTAAAACGCGGGTAGATCGTGGCGCAAACCAGGATGATAACCTTTTGAAAAGCACCCACGATACAGGTACACCTAGTGCGGGTGCTATGACTAACCTGTCTTGACGCAACGTTAGCATAAGTGCACTGTTAATAAATTGTTTAAAAGCAGCCTGTATGTATGTCAAATTTGTACATTTACCTAATTCTAAAATTGTTATAATTCTAAAATTGTTATATTATGTCTTTTGTGCTTTGTGCTTAAATAAATATTTTTTTCAAAAAAAAAATGTCACTTTATAACGTAATCATTTGGGAGCATTTCGCTTTATCTTTATAATAATTGCAGATTAAAGCCAAAATTGCGCTGAGCGTCTCATTTCTACAATTCATTACAGACTCTCTGTATGAAAATAAGACGTTTACTTCTGAATGAATTTACTCTTTATTAAAGTGATGTTAATTTGAAGAATAAATAATATGAAAAGAAAAAAGATAGAAAGAAAATACATTTATTGGGGTTACAAGATAAAAAGAAAGAACATAAAATAGTAAAACATAAAATCATATTATAATACCCCAAATGGGTTCTCAGTGGTGAGGTGGATGGCTAAGGTTTAAAAATATGAGCGTTAATAGTTCCAACTTTGACAACTGCTGTTGAAAGAACTGCATCAAATTTTAACCAGCTGTATTGAATGGCTCGATGAAAAAACAAACAAGTACATCAGAAAATACTTTTAACACATTAAAATGACCAGATTCAAATACAACCTACAGACGTTTAAGGTTTTTGAAGCCTAAATCGTACTGCCATAACGTTTACCCTCTGATCATTAAAATACATTTGCAATCCTTAAAGAAACCGCGAACGCTATTAATTTCAAAGACGAAAATAACAAATAACTTAGTCTCGATATACTTCATCTGCGCATCAAAACGGGACTTTAAAAGGGACGGGAAGGAAACACGAATTATTTCACACCTGTATTTAATTCTAAGAAAACAATTTGTTAAGAATGTTATTCAGATTGAACTTCGCTTGTGCAAAATAGCCTATTTACATGAAGTTTTCTTTTCAATACTGATTTTTCAAAAGAATTGGATAAAACTTTTCTAAAAATCTTATCTATTTATTTATGGAAATTTAAACACCTTTGCTATTTATTAAAATTGTACTTTGACACGGAAAATTACAAATAACAGCCAAATCACGTTTACCCTCTGATCATTGAAATACATTTGCAATCTTAAAAGAAACCGCGAACGCCATTAATTTCAAAGGCGGGAATAACAAAGAAGGCAACAAACATTTATTTCGGCCGCGGGCTTGTTGTGGCATCTCGATACACTTCATCCGAACATCAAAACCTTAAAAGGAATTCTTGGGTTTTGCAAGGTAAATACAAATTATTCTACACCTGTAAAGAAAACAGTTTGTTAAGAATGTTAATTAGATTGAAGTTCGTTTGCGTAAAAACGATGCTTTAGTTAGAGTTCTTTTGAATAAAGGGAGATTTCAATTGTGAGATAATAGACTATATTTCAGATAATTTCACCCAAATTGTCCCTATTTGAGGAAGTCGATATGCTATCTATAAATACATATATCCATTTCACTGATTGATTTTATAATAGTAACTAGGTGATAAGCCTTTCTGAGACAATTCTTTTTCACGTCTTTACCTGGGATTGGAACCCGGACGATTGCTACGCTTAGGCGATAGTATAGAAGAATAGTTATTTGGCTTTGCAAAGGGATCAAAATTTATTCCACACCTGTAATAACTTTTAAGAAAACAATTTGTTACGAATGTTAATAAGATTGTATTTCGTTTGCACAAAATAGACTCTTTACATGAGGTTTTATTTTCAATGGCGTTAGATAAAAAGTATCTGTTAATAAACTAAAGTGTATATAAAGTTTAAGCAAATTGGACCGTTTGGAAGAGAGCATTTTTTTGTAAGTTTATGAGATTTTGGTCCACGCAATATCGGCGCTTGACATCCACGTGCCATTTGTTCTTATTATAACAGCTTTGCCCCATTTTTACGTACAAAATAAGTAAGATTATTATACTATCAATAATATCTATTATTGTGTAAGACCGTACGATACTCAAAATATGGACCGGCTATGTTAGTCAAAATATTTAATAGGGTCCCTAAACCACTTCGTGAAAAGCCACTTAACCTTATGAGAATTCAATTAAAAAAATGGCTAATACAAGGATGCTTTTACGACTTGAACGAATTCTTTAATTACAAACAGTGATAGTTATAAGATAGAGTTGAGTACTTCTATTAATTTTCTCAATTATTATTATTTGTAAGTTGACATTTGTATTTTTTTTATTTCGACTGTTTATTGTAATGATGAAAATTTCGAATAATTGTATTAACGTTTTGACATACTATGGCTGTAATTTATAAAAATAAGTAATTAATTATGTAATTATCAAATGTAACTGTTAATTTGCATGCTATTCACTGGCAAAACATGTGGACTATAAATTTGTTTCAAGAACTCTGTAATTACCATGTTTTCTGCAAATAAAGATATATTCTATTCTATGAATTGCTGCTCATCAGTTATTATTATTCTATATATTTTTTGTCAGAGGCGGGCAAAAAAGCACCTACTTTAAAGAATGGAATAAAAATATATCCTTACCGACTATTTGTCTATATCCTTACTATAATATAATAAATACAAAAGTCACTCCGTCTTTAATTCATGACTAAACCGCTGAACCGATTTAGATGCAATTTCTACCAATATAATAAAGTAAAGTACTTAAGACAAAAGATTTTCGTAATTGAGGGTAATTCATTTGCATTAAACATGATTAAAATCTTTAAAGTTATTGATAACGATGCAATTAAGTATTTCAGACAAATGTCATATTGAAATTTAATTTCGTTAATTAATTTTATTGAAATTCAAATGTGTCGCAGACAGTGGTAGTTGCCCGCGGCTTCATATAAACTAGTATAAAAGCTTTTATATTATTGAATTGAACCGTTCATTTGGGTTATCAAATAGGTAATGTCATACTTACATACGTAACAGCTCTCATTTAGACATACAATAGGGGAGAGGTGTTTAAGAGGATAAACCCACAGGGAGTGATCTGTGGGATAAACCACTATGTTTTTCAGCCGAAATTAATGATAATTATTATTATTTTCGGCTTAATTTAGCAGTAGCCATTGGACATCACCAATAGTTTGATATAGGTTTACGAATATATGAACTATAAAAAACCAATATAATGAATGAAATAAATGAATGAATAAATCAAAAACTCTTTAATAGATGCACCCAAAAAATTAAAATAAAAATCTTATATATGATTGTACTTATACTACGCATAAAAAGGCTGCCTTACCGTTATGATACGATCACTTTCAGGGAACCATTTTTTTTCTCTCTCTCTTCTGTCTCCCGTGATCGCACTGTAAAGTGCTCGAAGCGTCGGGTTAAATAATAATGTAAAAAATGTATAATAAACCGCGTTTGAAATCCTTTAAAAAGTATTTTATTTAACCTTTTTTTTCTTAGAAACTGATAGTGAAGCGATAGATATTAAAGAATGTATGTGTCCAATACGGCACTAACTCAACGAGTTATAGCGAGACCCAATCATTTATTTAAATAAGACCTAAGGCTGTAAGATCTTAGGATATCCAACAATTTATTGTATTCTAAATTTTCCAATACCTCACTGGGTATTAGGAACTGTTAGTTATAATAACATATTTTATCTGACTGTAGTAGAATTCAATAAAACTTTAAAGGGTTTTAAACGCGGTTCATTGAACAGCATTTTAAATTATGTATAATGTTAGTAGATAAAAGTCCTTTCTCGGGTTTCAAACAGTCTTTGAAAAAAAACAAATCGGCTCAGTAGTTTAGGCGTGAAGAACACAGAATTACTTTCGAATTTATATTAAATATATAATATTATAGAGCATAATTAAGTAAACGGAATAAAATACAGAACTGAACTGAACTGAACTAAATGACTCAAAAGTCATGTTAACCAATGTCATTATCTCATGCGCCTTGATGTCACTGCTATTATAGTGACCAGAAAACAACTTGAATGTCTAATGGACCTACTGCACGAATGCGTTCAATCAGCCAATCAGCAAACGGCATTTGTACCCATGCTGCAACTGTCATTTCTTACCACGACGTCATTGGTCCGTTACACTTCGTCAATAGTCCCTTACTTCAATCCGATACCTAAAACCTTATCACATTTAAAGCTAACGTTCAAAATAATTACTAATTAATATTATTCATTGAGGAAAATCAGTTTGAGCGTGATTGTAAGAAGTATGATAAACTGTTATGTGAATATATGTTAAGTGTACCAAATTTAAATAATGAGACGTAAGTATATTGTATTTTATGCTTAGAAAAGTTTATATAATTATATGCCCGTGTAGCGACGGGTTTAGAATACGTGTGTCGCCTCTACATTTCTACCCTTAGATGTCGTAAGAGGTGACAAAGGATAATTCTGCTGCATAACATCTTCAGCAATAAAATATTGGCATAGTCGCTCCAATGTAATTACCATCCCCAGCAGGAGATCGACGTGAAGCAGTATTGTACTCTCTCCCATCCTATTCTACTCCTCTCCCAATTTCCCATCATTGATCCTCTCCTTATTCTCCCCTCCTCTTCCTTCCATCTTATACACTTTGATGTAATATATGTTCTTGGGCTTCTGTAACATAAAAAAATGATTTGAAGACTAGTCTATATAGGCCAGTGTACGTTAAGTAAATATTCCTAATTATATGAATAAAGTTAAAATGAATGACTGTTAATTGTAAATATTTCTTTTTCCTTGTTTTATACAGAATTTTGAATGAAATTGTAATTTATCGGCGTAACGCATATTATTAAAATAAACAGCAAATTTATGCAAAAATGATTATATTTTCCGTCTATGTTAATTGAGTTTGAGATATTGAATTTCAATATTCACATTCGTTGATTATGGAATTAAATGTCTATTTTATTTTATTTTAAGACTCATTAATATTATTATTTATATAAGTTTTAATTTTCACTTGAATGTTATATTACACGATATTTGTTTACAAATCCGATTCGGGTCGGAACAAAGACGTTTCTAAATTTGAATGAATCTTGTTCCAATTTTCGATACTTTCTTTTTTTAGACCTGATTTCAAATAGGTCTTTTATTTTTTTTTCAGACATCATATTCTATCTTCTAACGGCAATTTGTTTTGAAGTGGATGGGTACTTCCACGAGCCCAGCGTGGCGTTCCTTGCCCCACCGACAGCGAAAAGCCAAGCAATACGGGATGAGTCTTTGTTCGGTTTTAGTATGACCTACCAGAAGGGTTTAAGGCGGTAGGTGGAAAAAACTTTTAGTGTGACTTTTAGAGAGGTATTTATAGTGACAAACGAAAGTTTACCGAAGAGAGTTTATCGAAATATAAATTCAGGTTTATATTTAAAAGATAAGATTACTTACCAAGCACAGAAAAAAAATGAAATGTGTGCATATTTATTTCTCTACTGCCCCGGCTTCGCAAGTACATGTGATATACGTATAAACCTCTTGAATCACTCTATCACTGTATCTATTAAAAAAACCGCATTAAAATTCGAAAGTTTTAAAAATCCAAGCATACATACTGGCAGTATTTTATATATCAGTGTTTTATACTAGTGATATAAATATTCTTAACGTAGAAAAGATAGTTAATGCCCATTTCGTGTAAAAAAAACTATAATGAATATATGTATAATGCACGTGGCGTTAACATAACCAAAACTTAGTTTCGATTAGTTGATTGTAACCGCTCCTTAATGAAAACGATTTGTATTTATTATATAAAGTTCTGTCGTTTATAGGAACCGGGTCTTAATGTATTTAGTAATAATATGCTAAATTTCAGGTTAATCATAAGCGCACCCCGGGCAGACAAAATGGGAAAATTATTTACTGCGGATTTAGAGACTGAAATGGTCACACCGATGAAATTAAAACTTAATATTGGTTCCAGTAAGTATCGAATTTCTATAGGTTTTAATTTTATATTAAAAATGAAATATTTAAACTATATGTTACATTATTTAAGAAATTTTAGAGATAAACAAATATAATATAACTTCAGAAAACTATTTAATTACCAAGAATCCGTCATTAACAATTTCTTTTTGTTTAGGTTGGTTGGGTGCTAACATCAAAGCAAACTCTACAAGTTTCTTAGTAAGTACATAAAAGTTCAAAATCACGAAAAAAAATATAAAAAAATCATTTGATATATTCATAATATACATAGTCAGCAGTTAACTTAATCAGAAGTTGAGGTTGAAATTATTTTTTTTATACGGGTGATTTCTGTCACACATGCTATAAAGTCCGGATGATTAGTTTCATTGGTTGTTAATTCGAATACGCGGCGAGCCTTGCACTCATTAATCGACCTGCTTAACGACCGATGTAATTGCGCCTTTAGGTGAAGATACCCAATATTTGGTATCTTAACCTATCGTCGATTCTGATCATTTATCTCTTCTGTTTTCCGTTGCTAAATCTAAATACTTTCCCTTTATGTTCTTCTCTTATATCTACACCGTCAAGAAACCTTTCGTAATAAGTAGGAATGCAGACTTACTCGTATACCTATTCTGATACTTATGTATAATCTACAACTAATACTTTTCAAAAAATTATTTCAGACTTGTGCTCCACCCTATGATGTGTCTAGAGGTAAGTAAGATAAGAAATATCCTTGAGGGACTAAAATTTAAAAAAATAAAATCAACATATTTAAAATTAATAATTTGTTCCTAACTATGCAATTCGTATGAAATACGCAATGAAACCACTTCTGAGTTAGCTTATACAATTATTGACCTCTGGGAGCATGATTGAGGTACAAAGAATAGAATAGAACAGAAAACATTTTTATTCATGTAAACTTCTTAGAAAGTACTTATGAATGGTCATTTTTTAAGTTACCACCGGTTCGGAAAGTCGCTTCTATCGAGAAGATACCGGCAAGAAACTCGATAGTTACTCTTTTAAAATATGTGGTTTATTTTACAAATATAAGTAGAAACTGTACAATCAACCGCCTAACAACTATCCTGTTTTGAATTAGCTGATACATGCCATGAATGTTTATCCTCAATATATTCTTCAATAGTATAAATACGCCTTTTTAATTAGGGTTGATTTTATAAAATATTTAAGTTTATCCATCGGTAGCTTCGTCACGTTATCTGGTAGTTTATTATAAAATCGGATACCCTTTTTAATCTTATGTAGCCGAAAAGTTGGAATGATTAATTTATTTTTAAATCGTGTATTATACGTATGCCTATCACCTTTAGTCGAGTACAAATTAATATTTTTATGCACATACATAATA
>LQNK01000284.1:23196-37835 GCA_001586405.1 Phoebis sennae | reverse complement strand
TTCAAAAGACATTGCGACGTAATATATTCCGTGTATTTATTTAAACTCTATTTTAGGAATATGGACGTTAATATTTACGTTACGTATCAGAAAGAGGGTAGGTAAAAGAAAACATCACGTGATTAATGAATGCTGAAGAGTTTGTTTGTTCTAACTACACTTCACTAAAAAAAATCTTCGAATCGGACGAAGTAGATCCTTAGATTAGCGGGTGCAATCAATCTAAGGAACTACTGCTACGATTCGAAAAATTTTTTTAGTGTTGGATAGCCCAATTATCGAGGAAGGCTATATATCATCCCGAAATTCCCACGGGAGCAGATAGTATAAAATATGCGTACTAACTTTACCAACAGATCTTCAAATTGTAAGTCTAGAAACGGATTGTCTCATTTATTTGTTTTAGCCAGTTTTTCTCAGTTGAAATAACATACCGAACAAATGGATTTCATTTTAATATTTTTAATGACTTCATTTATCATTATATATTTTACAGAGCGTACATGTATTTATGGGACTCCGCAAGAGGTGTTTTCATTTGAAATCCCAACTCCCAAGAGCAGATTTAAAAGTAAGTTAAAAATAGTGAAACGCTTTTAAGAAATGCTGAATGAATGAAAAAACGACCTATTTAGTGCACATAGATATATAAAATTGATCCAAAAATTGTATTTATTCATGTTTTTTGTAGACTACACGATGACTGCATTTGGCTGGAGCGTTTACATGGATACAAATATTTATTTGGGCAATCAGATATCACCTGGTAAGTATTGTTACTTTTACGAAATGATTATTTAGGTCCCGGCGAACTTTATACCGCCCCGCCATTTTTTTACGTTATAGCAGGCGAGCGGGGCATGCGGTTCACCTGATGTTAAATGACTGACCGCAGTCCATGAACATCTACAAGATTAAAGTGTCGCAGATACCTTGCCGGCTTGAACTGACGGTAAAGGAATGGCATGGGAAGACAGGTCTCCGGGCACCCGCTCACCGTACGAAACACAGTGCATCTCGCCGGTCTGCTGGGGGGTGGTAAATTTGAACATGCAATCGAAAATACAAAGTGTTGTTTTTAAATTTTTCTTACCTTTTGAACCTTAAATTTCTTCTTTTCTTTTATAAATAGTTCAAGATTATGTCAAAGTGAGTATTTAGTCGGTCTAGTCGCGTTTTGGTGTGCTCGCGCTATCAGTACAGAATGTCACACAAACGCTATTGTAATTTTTATGTAATTTTAATGCTATACTCCTTCCATAGGCAGTGTATTCGTGTTGGGAACAGATCTTTCTCAGAAAACAGAGATCTTTGAGACCAATGAAGAGGGCTTTAATTTTGGTAAGCTTTTTGTAATCTATGTACACATCTGTTAATTTGTCATGTCTTTCTGTTAATTTTTTTGTTGCTGTTGCTTTGGGTGTTTAATTCAAGTCATACATATTCTTAATTCAGGTTACAACATAGTGAGTGGTAACTTCCTCTCTGACGACTACTTATCGCTTGTACTGAGTTCCACATATGGCGAAGACGGACATGGGGAGGTATGGAGTTAATTTTTTTTTATGTAAAACCCAACGAGATTGCAAACAACCAGGTTCTCCTGATGATAAGTAATCACTGTCGCCTATGAGCACTCGCAGTGTCAGAGCCTTCGCGAATGTATAGTCAGCCTTTCAAAACGGTTCTTATGGTTGGTTCTACTCTTGAAGATACGTTATAGACTTTCAGGTTTTCGAGTGGGGGACCTTCAAAATGGTAGTAAACAATTCAACATTTTAGAACCTACTTGAATGAAATTTTGCGCAGAGATTGATGGAAACCTGTGAAACGACATAGAATTATGTCCTCTTATTATTACCTTCGCTCGAAACATTACTTCTGTCGCAGTCGGATAAAGAAACATATTAACTGTCGCCTTGAATCCCGACTGCTGTCTTGAGTGCCATGTATTAAATTATGCCTCCCCGACCGATAGCGGTCATGGTGGCCAATCTTAATAGAGATCAGTCAGATACGCAGGAGAAATTATACAAGACATAGGTACACTCTCTATTCCTTCACTCTCATAATCTCTCACTCTTACGACCAGAGAGAGATCAGGCGCAGAACCTTCGGCGTAATGTGGCTCTCCGAGGCTCGATGTTAAAGTATATTTCAGCATAAACACTACCGAATCCATTATTCAGAAGTTCCATTACACAGTGATCCGTTAAGTTTTTAGGAGTGAGAAGTAGAGGGAGACCGAAGAAAGTGTGAATGGATTGTGTGAATGAAGATATGGTGTGAATGGTCTTACTAAGGAGATGACGGCTGATAGAGGAGTATGGAAGAAAAACACATGTTGTGCCGACCCCACCTAGTGGGATAGGGGCAGGAGAAAGAGAGATCCGTTAAGTTTTTTAAGTAAAAAAAATTTTTCGTGTAATATTTCAGATACTGTTTTTCGAAGAGAAAACATTCACGGAAGAGTGGTCAATTAGGGATGGTGAAGTGGGTTCGATGTATGGCGCTGCCCTCGCGCCGGTTAGTCTGAAGGGGACTCGGTCGTCGCTGCTGGTGGGAGCGCCCACATACACCACCAAAGCACATAGCTACGACGTTGGTGCGGTTTACCTGTATGTGCCGGATTATCAAAGTAATGTAAGTATCTTTAGTATAAACAGCATAGAAGTAAACATGCATCATGCATGCATGCAACATCACTTTAACCATGTAGTGACGTGTATCGCCATTCCATCTTTTCCCGTGGGTGTCAGAAGAGGCGACACAGGGTAATTCTACTACAACACCCGCAGCAATAAAAGAGTGGGAGCCAAGCATTGCATGATTGGGCCAAGCTCGTACTGGCAAAATTACCACCTCCAGCAGAAGATTGGCATGATGCAGTCCTGCACTGTGTTTTGTACAGTAAGCGGAGCCCGGAGGCGTGTTCTACTCCTCTCTCAATTTCTCTTCATTAATCCTCTCCATATCATCTCCTCTTCCTTCAAGCCTCTGACACTTTGTTGTAGCTGATATTCATGGGCTGTGGTCAGTCACTTAGCATCAGGTAAACCACTCGCTTGCCCGCTGTCAAACTTCATTCAAAGTGCTCACAACACGCACTTTTAAAAAATAAGTGGGTTATAGATAGATAAGTGGGTTATAGATAGATAAGATATAATGATTTCATGGCAATTATAAATAATTTGTAAGAAAATGTACTGAAAAGCGCTTGAAACAAATATGTATATTGGAAGGTAAAGAGCCCTAGAACTTGAGAGCCTAGCGCTGCTCGAGGACCTGTTCAATAGGCGAGAATAAGCACTTCGCTCAAGACTTATGAAGATATTTCATACATTATTTGAGGTGAACGACATCTTTTATGGAAGAAAATTATATTGTGAAGTCTAGTTTTTAATATATAGGGCTATTTTATGCCGATTTTCAGTCGTATGCGAATTATTCTTCCCACCTTTTCAAAATTAATCTTATCGTTAAAGACGTGTATTCATTTTGGCGTTAATACAACGGTTAGTTTGTGTGTGTGAGTTCAGAACTGATAATCATTTTCATACTTTTATTTTTATTAATGAATTCGTTGGCAAATGTGTAAAGATTTTTAGTGATTTGTTAATAATTTTACAAAATAAAATACTTCACGAAAGTGGAAAAAAAATCAGCGTATTATACAATATCTTTATTTATTTTTTTAATATTATATTGATAATTTTTCATAATTGGGAAATGTTTACTGTTTCTATCATGAAAGATTGTGAATAATTTTAAAATGCGTATTTTGGCGCAAATTAAACGATCCTAATAATAGGTTTTGCGACCGCCTCATTAGTTCATTGAAAAACGTATTAGTTCTGGAATAATGTTTTGCTACGACACCTACTTAACCCAAAAAATACCTCCCGGAGACCAGAGATAATTGACATGGGTTTGACGTTTATCTTATCATTAAACATGTTTCAGACGATGACATTGCAGCGGATTATAACTGGAGTATCAGACGGAAGTTATTTTGGCGCCTCGATCGCCAGCGTCGGTGACATGGACGGAGATGGACTCGATGGTTTGTGTTGTCTTTTATATACCAATTTTTGACCGAGCGAAGCTAGGTCTCAGAGTCGAGATGGCCGGGCGGTTGTATGCTCGTATGTAAGTATGAAAAACTTTGTCCGACGATAACTAGGAGTATCTTTCATCCGATCTTGATAAAATTTCATAAGGGGATTGTTTAGATAAAAGAAAACGTCGAGTTTGAAGATGAGCGAAGTCGGTGAGGGGATTCCAAGATAGGGGTAAAATAGGTGATTTTCTTATATTATAAATATAGCCGAGTTTGAAAGATCTTGGTTTATACATTACACGGCGAGGTCCAGCTCGGGCTGAGCTACTAGTTTAATTGGTTTTAATACGGACAATCTGTATTTACATCATCAAGGATCCTGATCTCTCTCCGGTCTTGTCGGTATGCCGTCTCATCAGATAATAAGAGTTAAGGAAAAGAGAGTTCACCTAGTATTTTCTTGTGTTTGTTTTAACACGAGTACTTTCCATATTAAATAAAATACTTTTAAAGGTAAATCGTATAATAAACCGCGTTTAAAACTGTTTGTGCACATACTTGTGCACTATAATATCTCCTGCGTACCTGGCTGATCTCTGTTGAGATTGGCCACCATGACCGCCATCGGACAAGCTGAAAATTTGTTATTTATTTATTTTTGTTAATTGTTATATTTTTGTTAATATGATTCATTAGGAAGGCTTTATTTATACCTAATCATTCAAAATAAAAATACATGATACGTCATGCTCAAGGAAGCCGGTCCCAATCGTGCGTCACGATAGACTACTGGCTATAATGTCTTTTCTTTTCGGAAAATAATGCGCACATAAAAATAATAATGAATAAATATTAATACAATTTTATACCAAAGTCGGTCAAATTCTCCAATATTAACATAATCTGGGAATTACGATGTTCAAACAGGAAAACCACGGAGGAATTGTGACGAAATTAATGGGAATTTACTGAAACATTGATATCAGCTCTAATATTAGATGACATTCATAAATTGTTTAATTATATAAAATACGTGTAGGTATATAACGTCGACTTATTAACTAGAGATATGGTAAACCATTGGCATACGATCTAATATTTAACGTTACATATCACATTTATTTATTACGCACTAAGAAAAAGTGTGAATACAACGAGAGAACGCGCGCGCTATCCTTGAGTTGATAGTATTTATAACTAGCCCCGACCCGTGGTTTCATCTGAGTAAATCCTGATCTGTTGGAAATCCTGGATAAAAAGTAGTCGATCATCTAAGCCCGCTAATAGCCTACCTGTATACAAAATTTCATGAAAATCTATTCTGTATTTGCTGCGTGATATTTTTTTTTTATAATATTAGTAGACTTTTTTCTATTTAGAGAAAAGAAAAACAATTCTACTATATTATTATGAATTTTAAATTGTTGTTGTTAAGTTAATATAGTGCTTCTAAGCAATAAGGCCGCCTTTCTGTACAAAACTTTAAAATGTAATGTTCTAAATTGTTTTCCCTGTGTGTTTTGTAAGAAAAAGTATAATAAATAAATAGTGGAATTTGAAAAGTAAATATTGTGTTTTTCTCTAAATAGAAATGAAGTACAATTCAAGAAGCAACAATACAAAGTATAAAGTATGTTAATAGAATGATTATTTTTCCAATAATAATCATCACAAAATTAATATTATCTGCGGGAACGTAATAAACATTTCTTTATGAGAAATGGCGCCTTTAAACCTGGAATGGTTCGCCTTCCTTGAAATATAAGACTACATATAATAAATAGGTATCATGTATTTTCTTGATTGGTTTTATAGAAATGCATTCAACATAAATCAATCAAATAAAAGCTATGAATTCAGATGCTTCAACTGATTCAACTACTTGATCTTAAATAGTTATTCGTTTGTTATTTATTATTTCCTGATCGCGAATATTATTTTCATTCGAGTGAAGTTCGATCTTTCTTACGACCGTTTCCTATCTATCCCTTATTTTGCTTACTAAAGTCAGACAAATCTATTTGCACCTACTTTGATTTCAATATCCTAACGACGGATACATTTTCTATGACTTTTGTCTATCTATTGTCATATAATTTGACATACCAATCTATCCATAATCATTGATACATTATTGAAAATGGCCGTTAAAGATTTATAAAATGTTTTAATCCCATAGTCATTTGGGGTAAATGTGATGTTTAAGTAACCATAAAGATTATTTCACATTTTTTTAAACAGAAGTGGCGATCGCAGCCCCGTATGAAGATAACGGCGCGGTATACATATACACCGGCGCGACGTTGCTCTCTGAGGGCGGCTGGGCGCAGAAGATCCTAGCACCAAAAGGTCTGCGGACGTTTGGACTGAGCCTCGCTGCGCTGCAAGGATTCACCAGCAATGGTTGTGATGGTATGTGTGTGTATTTAATAACGTCATGTAGACGTAAGGGTGTAGTGTACATATACGCCGGCGCGACGTTGGTCTCTGAGGGTGGCTGGGCGCAGAAGATTCTAGCACCAAAGGGTCTGCGGACGTTTGGACTGAGCCTTGCTGCGCTAGATGGCTTCACCAGCAATGGTTGTGATGGTACGTGTGTAATTTATATATTAGTGTCATGTAGAAGGGTTAAGGGTGTAGTGTACATATACGCCGGTGAGACGTTGCTGTCTGAGGGCGGCTGGGCGGAGAAGATTCTAGCACCAAAGGGTCTGCAGAGGTTTGGATTGAGCTTAACCACGCTCAATGGATTCACTAGCAATCATAAGAATCTCAATCTCTGTTTCTACGTAATCGAATATAGGTATCCTCCGTTTACTAAATCCTACTATCCTACTCATAAATTTGAAAGTTTGGATGATTGTATGTATGCAAACGCTTCAACCACAGAACGTATTTTGATGAAATAAAGTATACAGATAGCTAGATAAGTAATAATAACCTTTCAGATCTACAGACCTCAAATTTAAATAAACCCGCGGGCAAAAGGTTAGTACAACAGAAGAACAAAATGAAAGTTCGTTACTTAACATAAATTGTTAAAAATAATGATTTGGGTGTTAAAGAAATAAAGGAAACAGGATATTCTGTTTATACTTAATGCTCTCTCACAAAAAGGGTCCATTTTTTACAGGTTTAGCCATTAGCGCTCCGGATAGCAACAGAGTAGCGATATACAGAGGCATACCTTTAATAACCGTTGTTTTGTCTACGAATTACTCCAGATTACAGGTAATCGTTTTATTTTAATTAAATTATTTAATTGCAATGTTAAAATTTATTAAGTATTAATGTACGTTTTAAAAACCCATGGTTTTTATATAAATGGCTTTTTCAGGGCCGTAAAAATGCGGACTTCTTTGAAATCGAATCAAGATTAAAAATAGACTACACAAAAGGATTAAAGAAAGTCGATGCTGGTGAGTGACAATAATTTTCTAGTTCTAATTAAGTAAGTATTGCTTTTATAAAAAAACATATTTAAAATTATTATTAGATTAAAAAAAATGCACTGTTATTTAATTGTCAAGTATTATACTTTATTTTTTATGTGATATACAAAGTAAGTTTTCTCTGATGAGCTCAAAAAGATGCTGAAGGGAATCTCGAGGTTGATTTTGGCGACGACAAAAACTTGAATATTGAGTTTTTGAAAACATTTTTTCAACCGTGTTTAATAGTTGGTTTTAAAAAAATAACTATTGAACCGGATACGACGGGTTGACTTATCCCAATCGATTTAAATCATCGAAAATTAAATAAGTATTGAAAAGTTCTATTTGTAAATGGTTGCCTGAAAAGGATGGTTCAATAGCTATAAGGTTGCCATATGTGCATGTCATTTTAGTATCAAATCTTATTGTGTTTATTTGTATATTTTATTTTGGTGTGTACATTAAAGTGTTTTCATTCATTCATGAAACTAACCATGTAATTTGCAGTAATAGCCGTTAAAATCGAGATAATGCATCCGAACGCAAAGCTAGCGGATGCGGGCGCGGACGGGTCTGTGACGTACACAGAGTCATTAGCCGATAAACCCACCGACATGCCAAGGAACGTCAGAGTCTTAACTCCGGTTGTAAGTATTACTTCAGCTCAGCAAAAAGTACTAACAATCCTTTACAATCAAACATAAGTTTGTTTATACAGAGTGGATATTTTTTCGGCTTCTAGAAATTTTGGGTATGTGGATAACAGAAACAATTTTTTGCATACTTGCAGGATCTATTTTTATGTAGGGAACATGTGAATTGTCCATTTATAATGTTAAATAGAATATTTGATATACATGTACCATAATTCAAGGATAAAACGGCAACGGTGGGCCTACTCACTAATAACCTAATTGAGAAAAATGAAAGAAAAATCAATGTTACTTTTTTTTAATTATATTAACATTTAATTACTACAAAAATTGTCACCACCTATGACATTTCTAATTACCATATCCATCATTTTACGAATATTTTCAATTTGTCCTAATGTTGAATGCTACATGATCTATGGTATTGCGTAATCCGGTATATTTTATACGCATATTTCAAAACAGGATGGTAACTACGAGCAAGTGATATCATACAAAGTATCAGCTGAGCTTGTGAACAGTCGTGTGGAGGACTTCCAGCCGTCGCAAGTGAGGCTCAGCGACCGCAGCGTCCTGCTGTCTCTAGGGTCCGTCTGGGCCGCGGACTGCGGCAGTACGGAGTGCAATCCTAAACTAGTTCCTACGTTCACTTCATCGATACCGTAAGTTTTTTTGTACATTAAAATCTGATGCTCTGAAGAAACAGCCCACGTCGTATATGAATGTCCGTGGGTGGCGAACTACAGAGGTGCAATTGTTTTTAAACATGGATTATCTTAATTACCCACATATTTTTTGATGATATCACCTGATGTTAAGTGATCAATGCCGCCCATAAACGGCCACAAGTTAGGAAAACTCAAATCAATATAAATATTTATTTATATTATGCTCTAAATGTCCGATGTTTTATATTATTTTGTAGTGCAAGTATTGTATTGTCTAACATTTGCCTGACTTCTCCTTGTGTAACCACGGTTTAGAATACAAGTGTCGCCACCCTTAATCGCCTGCTGCTGTTAAATAAAAATAATAAAATGTTTCTTAGGAAAGTATACACACCTGGTTCAACGGACAACGAAACAATATCTTTAACACTCCGTAACGAGGGTGAAACGGCATACTCACCCTGCGTCAGGGTCCGCGTGGGATCTGCGCGCATCTTGCAGCCCTCCACCAGCTGCGTCCGATCTGATGAGAATCTGCTCGTTTGTAAGCCAAAGAAGCTGCTGCGAAATGGTGATACTTGGGTATGTATATTTGATAAGCCATATTATGACTATGTTGACAACCCGATATGGCGCAGTGGATTCAACAATGGTCTATTGCGCCGGTGTGGGTTCGATCCCCGCGAATAGAAAATTATGATGTGATGGAGATTGTAATTTTCTACTGTCTGGGTGTTAATTTATCCATAGTATGTATGTATTTACAAAAAAAAAAACGTAAGTATGACTATTAGCTATCTTTCTTCCAAGCTTTGTTTAGTTTGGGACTAGGTAGCGTTGTATAAAATGTCCAGGAATATTAATTTATTTATTAGTTATTCACTGCCCATAAAAGCGCTTAAATTAGTTTGAAAAATATCCCGATATATAACAATAAGAGCTTCACAAATAAAATATTTTTATTATTGTAACTGCACTCCAATCTCTCTAATCATACTCAAGTGTCCCTAACAATCATACACTCGCTGAGCCTTGTCGACTCTGAGGCCTCGCTTCACCCTGTCAATTATATGAATAAATGAATGAATAATTGAATGAATAAATGAATGAATGCTCTATTTCACACCAAAGCTTCAATCACAAATAATATATGTAATTTCTAGAACATCGGCATAATTTATTTGGAAACGAGTGACTTAACCAACGCCGATGAGAGCATTCAAGTCGATTACGACATTTATAATCACTGTAATAAGGAAGAGAAAGTACACCACGAAGAAGTATTTACTTTGCAGCCAAATAGCAATGAAATCGTGATACAAGGGTAAGATTTTATTTATTTATTTTAAAACACCAACAGCATTACAAATTGACAAGAATATAAAATAATAGACATTACTTTATTCATTCCTTTGCATGCCAATTACATAAGATTTAAACAATGTCTCATCAATTTTCACGATAAATGGAAATCCACGAAATATGTACTCAATTAAAATAACATTAATACTAGTCAAGAGATTAATTA
Organism: Phoebis sennae; assembly: GCA_001586405.1. Lineage (NCBI taxonomy): Eukaryota > Metazoa > Arthropoda > Insecta > Lepidoptera > Pieridae > Phoebis > Phoebis sennae. The sequence goes on along the minus strand of LQNK01000284.1, from coordinate 27,492 downwards.
TTAAAATATAGTTAAACTCATTGTACTATGATTAGGATAGTATTTTCGGGATAAAAATTATTCTATTTCATTCCTGGGGTTTTAAAGACTCTATACAAAATATCATCGATCGATCTTTGGAGCCTATTCAATACAAACAAATAAATCTTTCCTCTTTAAAATATTAGTACCCATAGATAATAACTTCCTTTATTATGAACATACTTAAGCTTATAGCGTTTGCATTTACCCTCAAAGAAAATTCATTTTCCCTACAAAAATTGTTACGGATTCTAATTTAAAACCGATCGCATCTTCGAGACTTCTTACAAATCTCAGCAGGATTATGTTTGTACTTTTATATATTTTATACGTTTAACAGAACATCAAACACACAAGAAATCATTAATATCACGTCACAAGATATCGAAGTGGGGAAACGAATTCAACATACATATACGGTAAGCTTTACCTTATTGATAATATGGTTTTAAATATGTACTCGTATTATAATATAGGTTTATTTTAATTCAAATTCTGAGGTATGATTTATATAGTTTACATGAATGGGTGTAACTTATAATAAACTAATTCTATTCATATATTTTTTGGTCCATTAAATTTTTAAATCAATAAGAGAACTTTGTTAAGAGTATGTTTTAAGCCATTTGTTAAACGATGTCGGTAACCCATGAGTCACAAATGATGTGTAGGAAGTGAATCCCATAAAAACAAATGATACTATTAGGATTATTAAAAAAATGTTTAATCAAATTCTTAGCTTACTGTTGTCATATAAATTAATACATTTTATCGTTAAACTTGAGTTCTTTGGGAAAAAAATAGATAGCAATACTAGAAAAAAAACATACTTGTAGTTAATGCGAGTTTGTAATCAAAGTCACAATAAATTCGGATAGCTTGCAAAATTACAATACACGTCATTATTATGGTCCATGAAAAATTGATCAGGCATTTATGCTTCGATTAACTTTATATTTTATTGTATAAAGTATACAAATAATTTGTAAATTGAACATGCTTACGTAATTTTTGTATTACAGATCAGTAATTTAGGTCCAACGAATTGGGTCTCCGTTCCATGTATCGTCGTTGTACCGAGACTAGAATATTTAGAAATTGTAGGAAATACAATAGAGGTAAGGATTATTATTTATATTTTACCTTAAATAATGAGGCCTTTACCCAAATAGGGGTTCCTATCACATAGAAAAGTATTTTTTTTATAAAATGTATGCCAATAGATTTTTAAGTTATTGTAGATGGGAAATAAATAAGGTTTTATTATTATATTATTATTACCTTAAATAATACTGGCAGACCTTTTTCATGTTTTTACATCGTTCATCTTCACGTGAGTGCTTCTACGTGACTCGTCAAATTACATCGCATCATTTTTTAAGTGGATAGCATATCTATAGATCAAGCGGATTACTGTTAAGATTTATATGAGAAATTCATATTTAAATAAAGCTGCAAAATACGTTTTACAAAACTTCTTTCGTATGTCAGCGTTAATTTTCCTATTTATTGTTGATTAGTTTATGTAGCTATTTTACCTAAGAAATTGGAAAAATATAATTAATAAAGTATTAAATTTAATTTCATTTCATTTATTTATTCACTTTGTAGGTACAATAGTACGTTTAAAGCTAGTCATTACAATAAAATAATTATCATTATACATTGTAAGCATTTCTTAAATTCAAATGTCACTGTTATTTACGAATATTCATGAACTTTTATATTACTTTTTTCATGACAGATACAAAAGAATTGCGAAATATTAAACTGAAGATTTTTTTCAGATAAATACTGGCAAATCGTTAATAAAATGTCACTTAAATGGACATGGAAAATCGGAGTGTAACATCGGGGATCTGCGTAGAAATTCCGCGACTAAAATCTTCATAAGCATGTCGGTTGTTCTTAAAGGATTTGGTATGAGCCTTTACAAATATGTTTTACGACATACATTGCTTATGATTAGAGATGAAACGGATATCCGGTAACTATCCTGTATCCGGCCTATCCGGCCCTATTTTCACTATCCGGACGGATACTGGATAGTAGTGCACTATCCGGCCGGATACCGGATAATAAAATAAATAAATGTATATGTCAAAAGATGTTTCCCGCGACACCGTTCGCGCTGAATTCTTTACGCCCTAAACTCGTCTATATCGCTCTTTTCTGTGGAAACACAAAATTTTCTAAAACTATATCGTTTCTCGTTGTCTATTTCTGTATCAAATTTCATCAAAATCGGTACTGTAGTTTAGGCGTGAAAGCGTACAGACCGGCAGACAGAGTTACTTTCCAATTTATAATATTAGTAATTGATTATTTTACATAAAGCAAATCTATACATATAATTAAACAGTAATTAAACAATTTCTGTACATTGAATATTTTTCAGAAAGAGTAATTGGTATGCAATATGTATGTGCTATAGACACCACAACCATGGTTAGATTTTTATTCTGTTTGTCTGTTTGTATATTCGTTAATCACGTAAAAAGTACTAAGCAGAATTTGATAAAATTTCATACGCTGATAGAACAATATCAGGTGCAACTTATAGGCTATATTTAATTTGAAAAAAATTGAGAGTGGTTCGCCATACCAGTAACCGTAGGGTAAAAAAAATAAATCGCTAATGCTTAAATTTTAATTTAATGATTTAAATGAGGTGTCATTGGATAGGTCTTTAAAAATAAAATAGAGGTTTCTCAATATTTTTTTGGATAAAATAAATATTTTACGAGATATACGCTGCCAAAGACGATATACGCTGCTAATACCTCGTGGCCGGGTAAAAGTAGAAAATAACTTTTATTCTTTTTTTGTTAAATTGAAAATAGATACAAGCACTGACTTTGTATAGATTGAAACAAAAATAAAGATTAATTTCTACTTTTTAGAGTGATGAAGTCGGTTCTATTTTTTCCACAAATTATTATTTGTATATGAATAATGGCAGAAATTGTCGCGCGCGCATATATTCAAATCAAGTTGTAACGCGATAAGCGTCCGAATATCCGGCCACCGGATATCCGGCTATCCGGCCGTGTAGCTAGCAGGATATCCGATATCCTGTATCCGGCCAAACCACTATCCGTTTCATCATAAGTTATGATAATGCGTAACAAGACGTAAAAAATAATTCGTGTATGGGTAACAGACATTAAAATAATTCGAATTTCCAATTTTCTTAATGTTTTTTTTATTTACATTATTTGGGATATTGGAGGTTTGTTATTCCTCCAACGAAACGGGAGAATTCCCGTCAGTCTGAACCATAGGCCTTGCCGGTCGTAAGGCCCCAAGGATTAAATATATCGATAGCGCAATTTCAGAAATTGTGACGCCAAAGCATCATATGATATGAATATCAAGAATATGTACATGAAGTAATATGTTTCATTTATTTCCAGAAAGTGTTTTAGGAAAAGATGATCAGAAGATAATGACGAGTATAACTTTAAACTTCGAAGAGCAAAAATCATTCAGGTAAGTTTGTCGTACAGGTGCTTACTGACCTTTTTGTAGATTCTAGAGACTCTTATTGAGATAGTTTCACACTTTTAAGTTTTTGTGTGTCAAAAAGCATGCTTGAAAAACCTATTTATTCTTACTATTGTCTAATATATAAGAAACAACCGGTAATAATCTTTATTAAGGTCAAATAACTTTATTCCCAAAAGCAGAAACTTCATTTACATGAGTATCATATTTTAAAATAACTGTTAAAATAAGTTACTTTGTCAGAGCCCCACACTTAACAGTGCTTACTAATTTCTTTAATTTGTTTTGTTGGTTGTATTGTGATTAATTGAATTGATTGGCTGATTAGTTTATGTCTGATGGTAAGTTTTTATAATTTTTTAATCAGTATATTAAAATAAAACTACCTACATAATTGGTACATATTACAAATAGATTGTTTTCTTAGTGTCGAAAACTAGAGAACTGACAAGAAATTCAGTAGATTAAAAAATCCTTTTGTTTATTGTAAGCCCAACTGTTGTCTGACTCTGATTCATTCATCTGTCTGTAATTCAGTTATGATTGTTAGAAATATTATTAATCTTTTTTTTCAGTGTTCAAAACATATTGCGGTATAACTGCGAGAGTGTGTCCGGTTGGTTTATATTTCTAGCTATTTTACTTGGTCTTCTGCTCATCATTATTATAGGCTATTTATTGTACAGGGTAAGTCAATAGAATAATTCGCGTTAAAACAAACACAAGATTATACTAGAATAATTCGTTTTCTCTTGTATTTAGATTAAC
>LQNK01000284.1:0-21813 GCA_001586405.1 Phoebis sennae | reverse complement strand
AAAAAAAACCGCATCAAAATCCGTTGCGTAGTTTTAAAGATTTGAGCGTTCATAGGGACATACAACATGACACATGACAGAAAAAGCGACTTTGTTTTATACTATGTAGTGATTTTACCTAAGAAAATGATAAAATATGATTAATAAAGTATTAAATTTCACTTCATTTCATTTATTTATTCACTTTGTAGGTACAATAGTACGTTTAAAGCTCAAGTCATTACTGTAGAATAATTATCATTATACATCGTAAGCATTCATTAAATTCAAATGTCACTGTTATTTACGAATATTCATGAACTTTTACATTACTTTTTTCATTTATATGACAGATACTAAAGAATTGCGAAATATTAAACTGAAGGTTTTTTTCAGATAAATACTGGAAAATCGTTAATAAAATGTCACTTAAATGGACATGGAAAATCGGAGTGTAACATCGGCGACCTGCGTAGAAATTCCGCAACTAAAATCTTCATAGGCATGTCGGTTGCTCTTAAAGGATTTGGTATGAGCCTTTACAAATGTTTTACGACATATATTGCTTATGATAATGCGTAACAAGACGTAAAAATTAAATGGTGGTGTTTGGCAATAGACATTAAAATAAAAGAATATGCATTTTTTTTTCTCTTTTTATTATTTATTATATTGGAGGGTAGTATTATTCCACATACAGCTCCCGCATACCATCTTAGGGGTTCAGGGTGGCTGAAAAACAGCTTTACCTGGCACTGATCTGCCAGGCAGCGAATGCTGAACCATTTCCTTTTGTCGAACAGTTTTTTACATGTAATATTAATTTTATAACATGCTTATGGCAATAAAAGAACTTTTATTTTATTTATTTATTCCTCTAACGAAACGGGAGGATTAGCTATATCGAAAGCGCAATTTCATTTGAAAAAGAATATGTACATAAAGTAATATGTTTCATTAATTTTACAGAAAGTGTTTTAGCAAAAAATGATCAAAAGATAATGACGAGTATAACTTTAAACTTCGAAGAGCAAAAATCACTCGGGTAAGTTAGTCGTGAAGGTACTTACTGACCTTATTCTAGAATATAGACACTCTTATTGAGATAGTTTCACACTTTTAAGTTTTTGTTTGTCAAAGAGCATGCTTGAAAAACCTATTTTTTCTTATTATCTAATATAATGTAACAAGTAGTATTAGAGTCAAAGAGAAAAGACATCACTTGCATGAGAATAATATTTTTGAAATAACAGTTAAAAAACGTTACTTCGTCACATTCACACAGTGTACTTAATTATTGTTTTAAAATAAAATAAATTAAATATTGATTTATGTCTGATGGTATTTTGTCTATTGTCTGTCTTTGTGTTGGCTCTAATCTATCAGAAAGCCCTTTTGATCTGGCATTTTTCTAATAAGTAGATATATTACAGAAACTACATACATAATCGGTACATATTTCAAAAAAATTGTTTACTTAGTGCCGATATACTTACTGTTTTACGAAAACTGACATGAAATTCAGCATATTAAAAAATCATATTGTTTGTTGTTATCCCAACTGATTTTCTGATTTGAGGCATTTGGTTGTAATTCAGAGATGATTGTAAGAAATATTAATTTTTTTTTTCAGCGTTCAAAACATATTGCGGTATAACTGCGAGAGTGTGTCCGGTTGGTTTATATTTCTAGCTATTGTACTTGGTCTTCTGCTCATCATTATTATAGGCTATTTATTGTACAGGGTAAGTCGTTTCGTTTGTTCATGTGTTTAGATTAACGCGAGTACTTTTCATATTAAATGAACTACTTTTTCAATGATTTTAAAGTTCATTATACATTACATATTGTTAACCCGACCTTTCGAACACTTACAGCGATCGTGGTCACTGGTGACCGCGATAAACCGCGTTTAAAATCCTTTAAAAACGAATAATTATAGTTACATAATTATAGTAGCCAAACAAACCACTGTAGGTATTTTTTTGGAATATTGTTTTAAAAAATTAATTTTCATTGAAAATCAGTTTTCCACTATTTATAGGTTCTTTAATTTTTCCTGTGTCTATGTTTGTGACAATAGACATATCTAACAAAATATTTTACCGTTATTATTTACCAAACTGCGAGTAATTTTTGAAATGTTTTGTCTTTTATGTGGTAGAAATTTAGACCTAAAGAGTCACATAATAACTCTAAATTAGATAAAAGAACATCGCTAACCTTAATGCTTTTTTTTATCAAAGAAAAAATTGTTAACATAATGTAAATATTTTCAGGGTATTTGCACATTATAACAAAAATTTAAATTATTTACTTATTTATTGCAGTGTGGTTTTCTCCAGAGGAAGAAAAAACAGCGATTAAATGATCTCAGGAAGAGTGTCCGAAGACCGAACTCGGTAAGACATAAAAGTACAAATGTTTACAATTACTTACTACTTACCATAGATGGCGCTTACTAAAAACATCTTTTCACTTATTTATAAAATTGATATACTCGTAAGTAGGAAATAGACAGAATACAGTTCATGAGCCTTTTCTTGTAATGTTGCAGCTATTTATTTTATTACCTCTCAACAGTCGCTAATTTTAACTAAAATAAATCCAGTTATTTACATTTATATTACATATGAAAATTTAAAAAATCTTATTCAATAGAGTGAGATAGTTTAATCCTAATTTCTTACGCATGTTTATCCGCGGTTTCACTCGCGTATCTTATCTTCTGCTTTAGTAGAATATCTGGCATAAAAACCATTATATAAAAATACAAATTTCATCCAAATCGGTTTAGGTGAGAAGAAAAAAAAGGACATGCAGGCAAACAGATAGTTACTTTGGCACACATAGAGCTATCGCATTTATAATGAATAAAAGTAAGGATAATTATCAATTTCAGCAACGTCGGAGCCACGAGAGCACATCTTCAGCGAACGAACAGACTGAACAACAGCGCTTAGTGCCGGATACACAAGAACATACTAAAATATAATATATAACATTAAAATTATTGTTTTATTTTAATTTGCTTTTTGTAACATTTATAACTACACATCAGATTTTTATAAATAAAGTGAAAAAAGCATGATTAATGACAAAAACAATTAACCAACATCAAACAGTATAAAAGGGGAAGGGTTCTTCTTATTTTGAAATGCTAGCGCCATTTTGATAACCTAATTTTTTTAAGATTTTTAGAAAAATATTTGAGATTTTTATTTAAATAATCAAGATCTTAAACTTAACGACCCCATACGCTCGAAAACCAGAAATGACTTAATTACGTTACGTTAAATTCCTAGTTAACATACCAACCAATTGTTGTATTAATATCTTGTCACCTGAATCAAAATACCATTAAACCAAGCTCTAACGCGCAGTCGTTTAAAAATATCTTTCAGACTCCGCTTTTCATCAAGGCGGTCCTAACAAGCAATTTGTCGCTCCAGTTAAAACTGCAGGTCGACTTGTGTCCTTCGAAGTTACATTGAGACCTGTTAACTACACTGTACCTATTTAAAATGAAAATTTCATCAATTTCAATTTGTAAAACATCTCGACCGTATTTACATCTTTTTCAGTAACTTTAAATGTTATTTAACTACAAAAATAAAGGTTCTGAGTGTTGTACATTGTCCTTCGCTCTTTAGGTTTGATTTTTAAATTTGTATAATAATTTTTTATTTCGATGAATATTGTCCTCGTTGAGTTAATTCTCTAGTTTTATTACTTTAAATTGATATCAGTTATCAATTCATCTTTTATTGCATGCCTTATCATGACCACAGTCTAAAGAATACATACAGTCGCTGCACGAAACTATCACATAGAAAGCGTCCCAGATATCCTTTGATAAATGTCATTTTCCGTTCGTGTAGGGGGACACGTCTTTGAAAGGGTCTTGAAAATGTAAAATTTTAAAAGAGTATCTTGGATTTATATTGTAATGTACAGTACAGTGTGTACATAATTCGTCACATATCTTTTCAAGCCTCAAAAATCGTGCAACCACTGTATAATTTGAACATTATGTCATGACGTCAACTAAGGACCTACAATATTTGTTTCACGATTGCTAAAGATCGCTGGTGGTCGTTTAACCAGAGCAGTATGCGTCTGCTTAATTTCTTGATACTTGGATTTGTAATAACACTTTAATCAGTCTATTTTTTTATTCGTAGCAGCATACTATGATCGAATAGTTAGTAGCCAATGTGCTAGTCAATTTAAGTGCTAACTAACTAGTCTTGGGAAACTTTTGATGACAAATTTTATAGCAGAATCCTTCTGAACTACGTTGGGTATAAAGAAATAAAACATGTAATAATTATGCAATAGTTTTATTGTTAGAACGGGTCCAATGGTGGAGCTACGCCCGCTACACTACCGCTACACAGATAACTACACTCTCACTTCTCACCTTCCTGACCGGACATACATTTACACCGCATTTACACCGCATTTACACCAGTACGCTACAATTACAATAAAAGAGAAGAAGCACATCACGTTACAATGCTCTTACTCCGGTATCTAAGTCACAATCTAATACATTTATACTCAATACAAATCTAGTTAGAAAAACATTGGCTCGCTAAAATGGCTCTTATTACTTTGCATATAAAGATTATTATAGATTAACCGTTGAAATAAAGATGTATGCACTAAGTGAAGTGTATTTTCTAACTAGGATTGTAGTGAGTTTCACATAGCTACACATAATAGATGGAGTACAAGTGAGACAATGCTATTATCCGTGTGTCCGGTATAAGACGCTAAAAAATTATTACAATAGTTTTGGCAGTTCGCAACAATGGTAAAATGCAACTAACTCGACAGTAATACAAATATATTTACAATCGTCCTGTCACTTTCGAACTAAATCACAATCCTAGAAGTGTGACGTAACTAATCGAATATAGGAAGTCGATAGGTCCCTATCGCAAATAAAAGCAACTCCGACATTTGTCTAACTCCCGCAAACAGACATTTAGGGGCTCGTTTTCGAAATTCATAAAATACACTTAAATAAAAATTCTTAACATCATCGCTGTATCTTTAATTTTGCGATCGATCTTGAAAATCATAAAATTAAGCATATTTTACAGAACTGAAAATTACAATACGCCGACGCCTCGATAGTTTCAACATTAATATTGGAACCAATCAGTGTCTGATGCGGTAAGGGCCGGTACACAAGGCATTTACAATGTCCAAAGAAAACTCGCAGGTATGCCACTGTGTGAAATGGCCCTTATGCTTAAGGGCGTTACGTACAATTAGTATACAGCCATTTTGAATAAATCTAAAATTAGATCAACTTAAACACGTCTATCAGTGCACAAATATCTAATATTTACAACACGACTGGTAAGTGAAAATAAAACGTCTTAAAATACGAAAAGAATCTTACTATGACCCGCTGAACTGTATTTTTGAGGCATAGAAAGCTTACGCGCCTTGTGAATGAAAATCATTCTTATCTCGTAACACTTAAAGTCCACTTTCCATAACACCTCAAAAATCCAATCGAGCAGTATTTTTATTATTTTTTTTTATCATTTTGTAATTATAAGAAGAGTCTTAAGTAATAGAAATTAAAGTAATAATATGCGACTAAGAGCAGAGGCAGTTTGTTATTAACATAAAAACTAAAGTCTTATCTGTTTACCTTCTAATATTTACATGAACCTTGCCTCGCTTGCCTCTGTAAGCATTCAAGTGTTAATCTTACATCTACAAGAAAAAAATGACTGACCATACAAACTAATACGTCAAAATGAGCTAAGTTTTAGAATAATCGTCGCTAGATGGAGCCACATACTCCTCAGTGGCAATTACTCCCAAAATCAGCCCTCAACTAAACTAAACATCACTTCTGTGCTAAATGGAAAGAAACGTGTACTTAAAACAACAAACGAGATCTCTAACAGTCTGGAAACGAATTATTTACAATTACACATTAATATGTAGAATTAAAAGCGCGTTGAAATACGAATCGAATTCACTTATATGTACAGCAATAATCAATTATCTAATTCTATTTCAGGTAAGTCCTCGACCGAGAGGGCGATGGAAGTTTCTAAAGAGTTTCTGGAAGCTTCTATCGCCCAATGTTGTATACTATTTGGAAGCGAACTACGTACAATCTATATACAGGTCATACGCGGCAGCATGGAGGCTGTATTTTTGATCACAGTAACGGTTATCTGTATAAGGCAAGGTGGGGTCCGATATCCAACGAATACTATTACGCACGACCGTGTTGCTCAATTTAACATTTTCATGTATATATTTTAAGAACTTGGGTGTGCGTAAATAGTATTTTGGATAGACACTATTTTGTACCATCTAGGCACAGTTTTCTGTACTAACACGCACACATATGCTACCCTACTAGCAGTTACATTCATGTGAAGAACTAACCGCGTTTTCGTACAGAAAACCCGCCAACCTATTTGGAATTCTATAACGGTGTACATCCCATACCACAATAATTAATACTACACAATTTATGTACACATTTTTTTAATTATTTTTAATCTGTATTATAGTTTTGAACTAGTTTTAAGGCTACGTCCGTTGACACGCACACATCTATGTTAGCAGCGTGATACACTAGACAACACAAGTAGAACATCAATTTTGAAACGTATACTTATTACGATTATATAAATGGCCAATAAAGACAAATATTCTCACGCACACTAACACACTTCAGAATAATTACATCACTAATAATAAATGCTTGAAATAAACGTTACATTCTACTACCACGTGTATTGTACGTCGTGATACAGAGCGAAAGTAGCAATTTTAACATATTTCTTTTAAAATTTACATTTTCACGACATGAATGATTGCATTCAACATTCATTTTAATAAACTACTTTTACTCAGTCTATATTCTTTATTTTATTTCATTTTACGTTGATTATAGGCGTATCGGCGTCCCTACCAATAAAATTACCGAAGCAAGTACCGTATCCAAGTATTACTCTATTTTATTCAAGCACTTAAAAAAACTGCATTCGCTCTATACAACGACGTGTAATAATCAAAATTGCAATTACTGAAATATGTCAATTTACTTCTATATCTATCTAACCTAACTACATAAAAATGTCAGTCGATGTTACATACAATGGTGTTCAGGAAAACACAAAATAGGCCGCCAACAGACGCGCGACACGAGCGTGCTAAACGCGTCATCTGCCCACGCCCCTTGACGAACACAAAAATCATTATTATAAACGTTTATCCATAAAACTAAAGTTACGCCTAATACGTTTAATATATATTGCAACATTTATTGCTTGCAATCCGTACGCATAACGATCAGGCACACACCGAAAAACTACCCTCACATACACAACTATCTGATGGAATAGCGAATAAAATGATGTAACTATTCCTAACAAGCATGGCCCTTTATATACGAGGTACGCAAGTTCTATGACCGCTTTCTCTATCCTATCATATTATATCCTTTTCCCTTCGTTGTACACCACCATTTGAAAAATACGGACCCAAATCGATGAGACTTCGAGCCGTATTTCAAATAACTATTCTTAGCCTTTCGTAACCTTATCCATTGACTGCTTTCTACGATACCAATTTCTATTCTAATCTATAAACATACACCCATCACTACTATATATAATATAGGTGAAAATATAAAATATTTAGTAAATATATGAACGTTTCTTATGTATCTTGATCGCAGTTTCGAAGGAATATTGTAGTCTTTTATATTAATAATAATAATGTTTATTGGAACACTTTCAAATCGTAAATGCGTATAGTATTAGCGTGTCATGTTACTTAGGTTTATCGGCGAACGTTCGCTCCATAACGAAGATCAGATCATTACATTACAATAATATCTATAAACACTTCAATATATCTCATAGTACACATTTAATACGTAAATAGCATCCGTGAAATGTAAACATCGATTGGTGTTATAAATTGTACATTTGTGAATTTAATTATTAATTACCGACGAAACGGAACAAATTTAAGAATACAATTATCATACAATCTTATCCATAGAATTTCGTTTCACTACATTAGTTACATATAACGTCGTGACCATGCTACATAGCTTTGAACGAAACACGTAAAGCGTTGTTGTCATTGTTTCGGCATCAGTTATGAATACCATTTGTTCAGACGCGTCCAATTGAGATCAAAATAGCGTTATCAGAATGAAGCGTTCGTCGTGAGCGCCCGACCGCTCCTACGATGCGTGTACGATCGTGTCGTATCGTGGGGTTATCGTGCGTCGGTGTAGAGGGCGCGCTTGTCGACGCCGCGCGCGGTCTCGCGTCATTCCCACTGGTGCGGCGACGGCGGCAGCTCGGACGGGTGCGCGACTGTCGAACTGCAAGTCGCGAGTCGCGAGGATTAGTCCACTGTCTGTGTCGTGCTTTACCCACACCCAGGCCACTGGACTTACATTGGAATCACATTTACGAGACATTTTTTAAACATTTACTTTTTTCTTCAAAAAAAATATCTTGATCTAAGTTAGTTGAATAAAAATTTACTATTTTCAGGTAAATGTCACTCCGTGATTCCAACGTACGTCCCAAAAATTTTCGACCATGCATTGTCTTGAAAATTATGATTGAATATTTCAAATTTAAAAATATCATTTGTAAAACTGCATCGCAAATCAAATCTACTGAAAATCTACTAGAGAAAAAGACAAAAAATCACCACAACCGAGTGCTTGGCACTTTGCTCACTGCCTACTCATGCACTACATACTTGTCGCGACAAACAATTTTATAACCATTGGACCTGTATTCAGAAAATTTCTGTATTATGGTGATGATTGATACAGTTATTTTTTAATATAACCGATTTGCACGAGTCAATTCTTGCATTCATTTAAGAGTAAGAGCAAGTGACGTGACAATAAGAAAACATGAGATACCAAAAATTTGAGTTCAACAATTGAAAAGAAGATTTATTACTTCTCCTTAATCATTGTAAACAAAGTTAATGATATATCCGTTTCATTCTATTGTATAGTAGTGGAATGCAAGAATTGAATCGTGCAATTAATTTTTTAGTAGGTATTTTATTTGATTTTGAAAATAATTTCGAAGACAGATCCATAAAACTCCCAACTATAACGTGACCGCATAGATATCTGCATTCTAGATTCAATATTTTGTTTGTTAAAACTGATACGGTGCATTTTAGCGATCGGTTTTAATCTACTCCATATCTTTAAAAACTCAAAAGATTAAGGAAGAAATGACTACTAAGTATATGCAAATAATTGATGTATTTAACTCTAAGGCAGGATAATATGAACTAAAAGATCGCCAAAATGCGCAAATAAAAAAATCTGAAAGATCGAAATAAAACGCATGCATATCATTCGGAACGGGAAAACTATCCAACGATCAACCCTTTTGAAATTACGATCGACGTCTTCTCGTTGAGGCAACACTAAAGCCACTGACATTTTAAATGTTTTTAGTCATGACTTTTTGAATTTAGAACGTTCTCTTTTTAAATTTAGGGTTGCCTCATCGATAAACGCCCGCGTATATACGGACAACACAATATAACGTGCGGTGACGCTTACTGGACTCGGGCACTACGCAGCGCACAGAAATATCACAGGCGAGAGCAGAAGTATTTTTGCCGCTGTCTTGAAAGGGGAACAAACTTTTGCTTTCGTACTCGCTCTAGGGCTGCCGCAAAGAAAAACCAATGATTAAACTCGGCGGCGTATTTACACCACCATTTCAAGAGGGTTGACGTGCTGCGGTGGCTGACGCTCGGAAGCGAAAGGAAATAGAAAAAAAATCCATGCACAATTCGGACTGTCTCGCCCGAGGGCGGGTAAAAAACGGAAAAATGTTACCTACGAAACTTAACTACATAGGCGGGAAAGGGAGGGGATAGCGGGACTTACTTCTGCGACCACCTTCGTACTATTCTATGGGTACCTAACCTTTCGAGTTACAGAATGCTCGGTGCCACACTTAGTTGTGATGATCTAGTCTCGTATAAGTGTAACGTGTGGACAACACTGAATCTTAGCAAAGGCTACAACTTCTAGATACGATAACTGAACTCGCTAGAATGTTAGTGAGTGCTAGAGAGACGTATGGAACCCCATGTTGTCTACACGTTGTCAAATTGCTTGGCCATCATTTAGTGGGTGCGGGTGGTCGCTAATAGCTCAGTGATTGGTGCCTATTGACTGTGACGATTGGCCCATATAAAATTTAATAAAATTAAAAAATATATATTTGTTAGATTTTTCGAATCGAACTTAAATTTTCAACTTTTAACAATGCACAAATTCTACACTCAAAAATCAAAAAAAATCAGACATCAGAAGTGGGATCACAATTGTCACGTCTCTAGGCACCAAGCGGTTAGGTATCGCAAAGAAATCACCTAGTGTCTGGTTGGTTGGTTGGTTGGTTGCGGCGGCGCCTTACCTTGCGAAGCTCTTGAACGCGGCCGACTGCGGGTTGATGCATAGCGGCACGCGCGACGTTTGGAGCTGCTCCGCTATGAATTTGTGGATCTCCTCTGCGGAGATTAATTTATGAATGAATGAATTATTTTTATATAAAATATGAAATATAATGATGAATCGTATAAATGTTTTTAAGAAAATGGTTATATAACACAGGAGTCTGTGACATTATTCAATACACATTGAAATTATAAAAATATATATTCAATGAATCATAATAATAATAAGACCCCAGGTAACGCATGTAACGATAGATAACAATAGCAGATAACTTACTAAACTTTCTCAATAAGATAATAAGATGCATACGGACGTTTTTGTCATTAATTTTCTTTACTATCAGTTAAGAGTACATAGAATTTTTCGAAAATTGAAAGAGCGTGTTAGTGCCTTTGAATAGCGATCCATACTTAATTGGGATCCAATTGCACTGACTAACTTCCGTGACCTATAATACCCAAGCTTTTAAATTTGAAAATAGTTTTCCACTCCACAACAAATCAGATTCAGCTTTACACCTAGCTAAACTCGTTTATAAGCAGTCTGAGCAAATGTTTAGTTTCACACCCTAAACTCATTATATTGGAGTCTAGAGCAATTTACCTGTCTCTTTCTCTCTCAGGTCAGTTTTCTCACTCCCACGCTCTGTGTATCTTTTTCAGCGTTGCCAATGTCTTTATTCGCAATTACCCGAAAATCAAAGTTAAATTCCCCAAATTGGGGCAAAAAAAGGCTCAAAATATTATATTCCCCACACACAAAAATCAATTATTTGTTACATTATTTCTTATATATACCTAGAAAACGACACAAAAATGTGCGGACGAGTTTCTTTTTTTTAGACCATGACCGGATTTTGGAAATTTCTGATACCTACAAAACTACACGAAAATATATTGACGAGGATTTTTTAGGGAAAATCAAGAGAATTAATCAAATTAGTATTTTTCAATGGATATGAGTGAATTTCCCACATAGAACCTTTCCCCACACATGGGCAACGCTGATCTTTTCGCAACGTATCGCTCGCTGCAAGGCACTCACCCTTGACTTGGTGCACGGAGCTGAGCTTGCGCTCCCAGCCGTCGTGGAAGGCGTGCGGCGCGACGGGCTCCAGGTCGGGCGAGTAGTGGCGCGCGGCGGGCGGCGCGCTGTAGCAGCACTTGCACATGCACGAGTGGTAGCGCAGCCGGCCCTCCTCCAGGTACGGGTGCGCGAGCGCGTCCACCACCGAGATGCGCTTCGCCGGGTCGAACACGAGCATCTGCAACGGATAGCGGCCACAGTTAGTGGTGAATCTAATTCATCTGATATAATATAATAGCTCACCAGACCGATTTCGGCCATGGTGGCCAATCTCAACAGAGACTAGCCAGCTGCGCAGGAGATATTATAGTGCACAAGTGTACGCGCAAATACAGGTGCACCTTCTATTCCTTTTACTCTCATAACCCGATGGGACGGCAGACCGACACGACCGGAGATAGTTCAGGCGCAGAACCGACGGCTTTACGTGCTCTCCGAGGCACGGGGGTGCTCCAGCACCGCCAACTTTCAGACTCAGGGCTATTACTAAGATTTCTGTGTCAGAAAAATCCCAATAACATTTTTTTTGGCCCCAACCGAGATTCGAACCCGATACCCCTCTATCTATAGTCAAAGATGCAACCACTAGACCAACGAGGCAGTCTGATATAATTCCTGGCTAAACATTAAAGACCATAGCTATTAGCGCAAGTAAAAACATTAATATCGCACACTTTAGAAACTGTGAATGATTCCTTAAATATAATGTACTAACTGGTCCACGCTTCGCTCCGTATATAGCTTATCTAACTCGTGGATAATGTAGCTTTCGAATGGTGAAAGAATTTTTAAAATCGGCCCAGTAGTTTTTAGGCGCATTCATTACAAACAAACAAAATTCTCCTCTTTATAATATTAGTGTAGATAATGCAATTACTAAGTATCTAATAGAATTAGGGTACCACAATATATCAGCAAACTCAGCTACATGGTAGATAACTTGAAAAACAATTTTCATACTTATTGCACACATTTAAGAAGTGCAAAGATAAAGCATGTAAGTGCATATCTTCGACCTACGCGGCACGCTAATAAAAATATTATCTACTGAAAGGTATCAGGCAATCTATGCTATGGCCCTTATTGCAGCCTTATTCCTACCCAGAATCAAAGGTGAGACGTGACGGGTAATGTTTGCTATGGACCTTATTGCCTGGTGTTAAAGTCTACAATACCTGAGCAAGCCAGTGAACATGAGGTCTGCTCGCACAGCGTATTCAGCGCGGTGGGTGTGTGCGGCCATGGCATAAATCCCAGGTAAGGTTTAAAGCTATGGACCGTATTACGTAGTGTTAAAGTGTACAATACCTGAGCAAGTAGGTGAACAACCTCATGCGGTTGCACAGACAGCGTATCCAGCGCGGCGAGTATTTGCGGTCGAATTACCCGTGGCGGGTAATGTGTGCTATGGAGCTTATTACGTAGTGTGAAAGCCTACAATACCTGAGCAAGTAGGTGAACAGCGTCATGCGGTCTGCATGGGTAGCGTATCCAGCGGGAACTTGCCGCGCCGACCGGCCATGGCATGGTCCCAGGTAAGGCCTAATACTATGAACCTTATTGCGTGGCCTTAAAGTGTACAATACCTGAGCAAGTAGGTGAACAGCCTCATGCGTGGCCTGCACGGACAGCGTGTAGAGCGCAGCGAACGCGGGGGGCAGCGCCATGTATACCGGGTAAGGCCAAATACTATGGACCTTATCACGTAGCATTAAAGTCTACCTGAGCAAGTAGGTGAACAGCCTCATGCGTGGCCTGCACGGACAGCGTGTAGAGCGCGGCGAGCGCGGGCGGGCGCGGCGCGCGACGCAGCATGTGCGCCCGCGCGCCCGCGCACGCGTACCGCATGTCCTCCAGCGACGGCGTGCCGAGCAGCTCCGTGATCAACTCCAACTGGAATCACGTAATGGTAACTTATATATTGGGGACCAGATAGTCGTTTATTGCCCAGCTCGTATAAAAATAAAACTAGTCGTTTTACTTATGGACAGTACAATAT
The DNA here is from genome assembly GCA_001586405.1 of Phoebis sennae. Classification (NCBI taxonomy): domain Eukaryota; kingdom Metazoa; phylum Arthropoda; class Insecta; order Lepidoptera; family Pieridae; genus Phoebis; species Phoebis sennae. Next base: position 8,230 of record LQNK01000284.1, on the reverse strand, counting down.
CCTACTAGGCGTAAGTCAAGAGCGTTTCTATAATAAACGTGACGTTAACATAACTACCAAAACATGGTTCTGATTGGTTGACGTTCCGTCGTTTATAGGAACCGGGCATATATCAGTGTTTAAATCTGTCGGTCGCAACACCCTGGAGGGTCGCGAGTATTAAAAAGAACTTTAGAAAAAAATCTATTGAAACAAGTGTATTTTCTTTCCTTCATAATGTATTTCTTTTAAATATAAGGACACTTAAATATGTTTGAATTGAATAATTAGAAAAAGCGAAGAGTCGGGTTCCTTAATAATTTATCTAATTACGTAGTTACGTACAAAAAAGTATTAAAAGATTTCAATCAATTCAATTTACTTGAATTCTACTAAACGTCATTGCAGTGCAAATATTGTAAACTGCGACAATGATTTTTGTACATAGAATTCGAACTAAACTCTAGTCCAATTCTGTATGATATTTTTTACCGAAGTCTCAAGGGAACAATTTCAAAATTGCGTAATACACAACACACTTTAACATATAAAATTGTATGATGTATCATGTTCCCTTCGTTATATCGAAGTAGATCATCAATCTTTCCTTAAATTCATATAAATTGATCATTTTATAGAAACCTTGGGGAAAATATAAGATAAATAAGTAAGTTTGATATCATTTCTGTCGGTGACATCTCCGCTGAGCCATCAATTTCAATTGCTATTATAATAAAAAAGACAACCCACGCGAATTTTCCTCAACGGGAAATAAATACAATTTGAATATAAATTAAATTTCGTTTAGTCAAAGCAGAATTTAAATGGTAGAATATATTTATCATATTTTTGTTGTACCACAAACAATTTATGCCAAACATTTCTTATTCAAGTTTCGGTTCAAAATTGACTACTAGCATACGTTACTTATCTTTATTTGAAACCCTTAAATTTAACCAAATTCAGTGGAGGAATTTCCAAAAATCTTGTATAGTGGGCCTTCTTCTCAAAAAGACTTATTATTAAAAGCTTAAATGGCATATTATTTTATATATTTCTATATAACATTTCTCAATAGTACCACAATTTCAGAAAGTGCCATAATGAGAGTGAAGTATTACATACTTACATTGAAATACTACTAAGAAAATCTTGTTTTCTTAGATATGCAAATCCTTACTATTAATAATTAAGCTTTACGTTACTGTATCACTAACTGTAAATAAGTTCCAAATGTTCATATGTATACCTGCTGCACCGGACTCTGCGCCTGGAAGAGAATGCGCCTGCCGAGAAGCTCGCCGAATATGCAGCCCACCGACCACACGTCGACCGCAGCGGTGTAGTGGTTGGCGCCCATCAAGATCTCGGGGGCCCTGGAAATTGTGATAGTTAATTAGTTAATATACGAAATAAAATGTTTATAAACACAATATTTATCATTTGTTCCAATATAATTTATACTTTGTATTGATACTTCTTGATGGAATTGCATATTACTTTTATATAAAGACAAACTCATCTTTATTTATTGTTTATTTTTAAAAATAAATAAATCATGTTGTAAAAAGTGTTAATATAGTGGAATTGAAAGTATACAGATGAGTTTGTCTTTATTATATAGAAGTATTTGTTCGAATTGTCATCTTATTTTGACTTGACACATGTAACACACTACATAGCATATATCATCGAGCGTCAAGTGACTGACGTCACTGGGTCATTTGCTTACTCTGCTATAAAAAAACAATAATTTGACTTAATTTAAAAAATCGTGACATATGCAATATAAAATTTTAAAATACATGTATGTGAATAAAAGAACAATATTTTAACGTAAAAATAGTCAATAATAAAAATAAATATTTAGCAGTGATTTGCAAGTTATTTAACATCTCAGACTAAAAGATAGTGTAAAATCAAACTTTACTAAACTAAAACTAAAAGTATTTCGACTAAATATATTAAAGCAAATTCAACACGCAAATCTATTTTCTCGATTATTTCCTTCTTCTTCTATTAAAATGGCTTCCTCTGTATAAAGGATTCTCTCTCTTATTTAAATCAAGAATGAACTCCTTGAACGTTATATAGTCGGATAAATATATTTTCATCCATTTATTCCTAAAATAGACCAAAACAGGTAGCGGAGCCGCACTCAGAGGTCAAGTAAGTCGCATTTCCATAAATGACTTATTTGCATGCTTGTCCCTTCATAGCCTATTTAACCCTTCCGGGGTACGCTTCATGAATAAAATGACTTTACGTATATATTTTTTATATTTTAGTAAAAAAAATGAGTTAATTTTTGGTTTGTTGCTTTGGTTGTTGAAAAAACGTTCTAAAAATATAAAGTAACTTCTATAACTGGTAAATATTAAACTGACTCAAAACATTTTCACAGTTTCACATTGCCTTCTCGTAAACTAATATTGTTTGTTTAAACACGCCTATCTTCGAAACTATCCATATTTGTGGAGATATTTGTCTATACGTTACATAGCAACAACCTACTACGTTCAGGTAAATACAAAATAATTAAATTTTTTTACAATCGCCATTAAGAAAATTAATTCGTATAATAACGAAGATATCGTAATAGAAGATCGTAATAATGAAGTGTTTAACTTACTTTATAGTTTGTCTATACTAGTAGACAATGTTTTTTTTTAAAAAAAGACGTATTTATTTTTATCTCCACTATTTTGGATGTTTTTAATACTTTAGTTATGTTTTATAATTACCGTGTAATGTCAATTAATATAATTGGTGGCAATCGTTTTAATTGAATAAATAAATAAATGCCAATACACGGTACTAATTTAGCATTACCCATTTACTTTAGAACATCTAAACTCTAATACGTTCGCGGTAACCGCAAAAGTCCAAAGGTGCAGTAGCCGTGGCCCACTTTCGTGCCGCGGTCACTGGCGCAAAGGTCGCCCGTTCGGCGAGCGCGTTCGCAACATCTCGTGACAGCCTGGCTTATGCCCGCACTACACATATATGCATACGCGGGTGGCTCGTACTACAAATAATATATGCATACGCGGGTGACTCGTACTACAAATAATATATGCATACGCGGACGAGAAGAAAGACGTGAGGTAATATGCCTATTCGTAGACAGCGGTAATACGTAATTTACGTCTGCGATATCTATCGACATATGACGTCCGCGACAGATGCGTCTGCCGATGTGTAGAGCAGGCTTTAGACTTGTATCGGATCTATTCAGTCTATAGCAATGCCTTTTGTTAGCAATTGATCTTAACAATAAAAAATTGAAGTCCCGTATATTTATAAATCCTTAATTGATGATTTCTATTATCCTCGATGATTTTTATTTAGGGGCAAGTAGTAGGCAAAAAATTTTTCTTGGCATCTTCAGGAATGATTGGATTTTTTGTTTGAATTGAATAGGTTCCTAGGTTAATATCCAATACGCTTGCAATCCCAGCCTTGTGTGTGATAATGACCTCGGCGCGGGTTTAAACCCATTAGTATCGAAGCAATGCTTGTAAAAATCTCTACTAAATAACATTAAATTAAAAATTAAACTGAATCGTTTAAAATATTCTTTATTTTAAATTTTTCCTTCGGGTATCTTTATGCTTCAAAAAATATATTCATTACAATATACTTATATATTTTCACGTGTCTAATTAAGGTCCTAAGTTAAAGAAATAGTATGTGTATTTTAAACTATATCATTTATTTATAACATTCTCTCCATGTAGCGAGCAAGCCGAATATAAAATTTCGACAATAAAAAGCACTGGCTTTCTCGTATTCCCTCACACCCAATGGAGGCTTTGGCATTCACCATTCGTACCAAATACGTAAACTTATTCCGTCAATACAAAACTCGGGACGTGCCCAAAAACTTATACACGTACATACACACGAAGAAATCCTATTCTAACAAATGTGACTACCAAGAATCGTTTAGAATCGTTGACATAGGTTTTATAAGACACTAGCGACCCGCCCCGGATTCGCACGGGTGCAATGCTGATACTAAATACACTACAGAAAAACTGTGAACGTTGTTTATAAAAATTAGAACATTTTAGATAAATCCCGTAGGGTTCAGCCTGTGTTTGCAAAATAAACGGAAAAAAATGATAATTAACGACATCACATTAAAAATCTCAAAAGACAGTATTTCTCCATTATTATTATTTTTTTATTTATTTATTTATATCAAACATCATGTAGTTACAGTTAATGGATGCTATCATGCATTTAAACCTACCTCTTGAATCACTATCTATTAAAAAAACTACACCAAAATCCGTTGCGTAGCTTTTAAGATTGAAGCATACATAAGGACATAGGGACAGAGAAAACGACTTTGTTTTATACAATGTAATGATAGTGAAAATTGAAGGGAAAATCCCAAATTAAATGCGGGCGACGTCGCGGGTAACAGCTTTATTTATACTAAATAATACATGACCTCGTAGAAGCTACGATTAGGGTTGCCACCCGTAATATATAACACTCGTACAGTAACATACGGTCAACAGGGAAAGACGCTTAACATTTTCAGCTTTTTCATTACAATATATAACCTTGCTTTACTCCGCAACGCTGTAATTTAAGAAGGATGTTGATAATTTATTAATACTAATTTATTACCCGGAATGTCACTAGTATACAAATACTAAAGTATACTAACATGTACGTTGCTTCAGTATTTAGTCTAATTAATATAACATTGGTGATAGTATAAATCTGTGTTCTATATACTTTAACCATTGTAGTGTTTATGTATATTATAAGCTCCAAAACCGATAATGTCTTGGATTCACGGGTGGTGGGGAGAACAGTCACGCAGCAGTCTCGGGCGTGAGCGGACGTGTTTTACCCTGACTACCGGTGACGTATCGAGCCATTTGCATATATTATATACGTACGTACGGGAGTACTTACAACCATAATAGTCTATCGTTCATAACATAGTATAATTAAGTAATTTGATTAAAGTGACAACCCTGACGATAAACGCGAGGAATACAATATGATGATACATAATTAATAGCCGGGTTAGTTGAAAGGGAGCCAAGTCGCGGCCGGGGGGTGATCTTGCATGTCCAACTAGCTCAACTTCCTGAATATACGATAGCCAGCCAGTATACAAGCTTATCGTCTTGTGTAAATAAATATTAGGGCTGGCTAATTCGGGAAAAGAGCCAATTTTTTAAGTTATTATGAAGAATGAATTAAAAAGTTATATTTAATTCATTCTTGAGAGTAAACATTTATAATGTATTGAAATTTATAAAGTGTGATTTTTTTAGTTTTGAGATATACATAAATTAATAATATTTAATTGACGTATTTAAAAAATTAGTATTATTACAAGAATTCACATTATCTATGACTATATGCCGTTCTATATTTATTCTAGTATATAGCCCGTTCCCGTAGTATTGACATACCTTCAGTTTCAAAGAAGAAGTTTCGATCCTGTAGTTTTAGAGCCTATTCGATACAAAAAAAAACAAACAGACAAATATTTTCTCTTTATAGTTAGTATAGAATTATAGATAATTTATAGTCATATTACGAATCGAATTGTCGATAGGTCTCTTATCGAATATTATGATAAAAACATTGACCCTCAATTCATCGAATTGAGGACTATTTAAATATCTTTTCATAGTTGTTATTGATGTAACTGATTCAGTAATCATCATATACCGATAACACCCGAAACGTTAGAAGTTTTTAGGCGACGATGAATTAAACACGTATTAAAAACTCAAACTTAACCAAATTTAAAGGGGCGTATAACACGTTAAAACAATTGTAACCTCACCTATTGGTGTTACAGATAGTATCATTTGCAGACCCTGCTTAGAGGCCGAAGAAACAGCTGCCCACGTCGTATACGAGTGTTCAGGGGTGGCGAACTACAGAGCAAAACACCTGGGTGAGCCCGGGTCACTCCCTGAGGTCTTCATCAATCTAGGAAGACTGGTGGGCTTCATGGAGCAGTTGGGGTGGTTCAAATAGCGACCATCCCCTCTCACGCAAAATAGGCGCTTGACGTCGATTTGCGGAAAACTTGCGCGCATTATCTATACTAATATTATAAAGCTGAAGAGTTTGTTTGTTTGTTTGTTCGTTTGAACGCGCTAATCTCAGAAAATACTGGTTCGAATTGAAATTCTTTTTATGTTGATTAGACCATTTATCGAGGAAGGCTTTAGGCTATATAACATCACGCTGCAACTATTAGGAGCGAAGAAATAATGGAAAATGTGAAAAAAAACGGGGAAAATTATTCATGCTTGAGGGCTTCCATTGCGTGCGCTGCGAAAACGGTTCAAGATACCAAAAAATTATGTATAAAAGAATTATTCCTCTTGAAATGATCTACAAAAATGTCCGCGACAGTATATGTCTATTAAGATATTATATCTTTTAAGGTTAACTCACTAGAACCGTTTTTATGTAACATAATTATGCTACGGGAGCGAAGCCGCGCGGATCAGCTAATTACCTATAATACTGCGTGACGACCTCCTGCGTCATGTTCTTCGTGGAGTCAGGCTCCTCGACCCTCGCCAGGCCGAAGTCGCAGATCTTGAGCACGCAGTTGCTGTTCACCAGCAGGTTGCCCGGCTTGATGTCGCGGTGGAGGATGCGCGCTGAGTGGAGGTACTTGAGACCTGGGGACAAAATTAATTCTTATTAGACTATCATCCAAATATTGACCGCTTTAAGATCGTATATGCCCATACTGTCACATCACTCTAAGGGAAAAGGGACTCTAATGATATTTGTGTATCTCTCAAAGTTAGGCATCAATGTTTACTTGGTGATGAAATGTTTTCTAGGCGCAAATCTTGGCTACCTATAATAGATTCCTTTCGAAATTTGGACCTTATTTAATGACCATAAAAGATTCATATATAAGATTCAATAATAGTTAAATTGCAAAATACTTCATTTCTTCGAAACTTTTGAAGTACGAATCGGAACCAACTTAAAGTTCTCTCCAATAATCTCAATCGATTTAGAATCGGTAATGACGTAAGTCATATAGAAAACGTTTGATGGGAGTCTAATTGAGAAACTTTGGGGCCGGTTAAAAATAGACGTAACATTATTATATGCAATAAACTTTAAAGTTCAAGGTTGTTGCATAAATAAGTGATGTACTGCGATGAATAATATAACAATTTGATTGAATAAAAATAAACCTTATACGTTAATTAAATTACGTTTTGTTGTATGTTTAGAAGTATTCTGTATTAATACACAAATCTTTGATTTTTATATTTGGTATTTCAATGTATCGAACTATTATAATATTATTCTTTTTAGTCATATATATATAAATGCGGTTCAGAAAAGGCTTTATTTTTTGATTTCACGATAATCTCAAGAAATGATGCGGTTTAGAAAGGAACTTTTATAGTAATCAAAATTGGAGAGATGACTTTCTAGTCAAGTCTGTGTCAGTATTTCCTATCCTAAATATAGACAATTATTTGAATGTAGCAAAAAATTAAGCTATCAATCAATTTATCTCGCCATTCAAAACGTCTTAAAAATTAATTTATTGCAGTGTAAAACGCGTTGAAACACCCAAGCACGTCACACGTACGTCCGTGGTACCAAACGAAACCGCTTTTCGGCCGTCGCGGGTGGAATTAATCAAAATCCTATTTTCTCGAACTATCTGGAATGTTCTTGAACCGGTGGGATACTGCTAGCACTGCTAGTTACTGTAAACTATTTAACATAACTCTCATATCGACATTCAATTAAATTTATACTTTGCCTTGTATTTTTATTTTGTTTTACAATTTTTTATGCTGAATATTTTAACTCGAATTAACAAGTAATCCAACATATTTATTAGTAAATCTTGATGTTATTTGCTGTGCACTTGTTACTGTTTGTCATTATAAATGTATTTTTCTTTCTTTCCTTTCTTTCTAAATAGATAAGGCGCCGGTTTGGATTCGATTTCAAAAATAAACTAATAGTATAGCATCTCCAAGGCTCGGACAAGCTCCGCTCAGCCGCGCGTGATGCTAATTGCAAAGTCGCATAAAATGGACGACTTATTAAAATACTAGCTTTCCGCCCGCGGCTTCGCACGCGTGGGCTACTAATTTCTGTATTTTTTAGAGGCGCACAACAAAAGTTTAAAAAATTACAGCCACAAGACCCCTGATATATGTGCATGTCTATTTATTACCTAGTTTTTTTATTATTTTCTATGGAA
>LQNK01002420.1:41636-54465 GCA_001586405.1 Phoebis sennae | reverse complement strand
TAAAATTTTAATGTAAGTTGCGCTATGACGGGGAAATATGAGACGGATTTAAATTTTAGAGCCATGTGTTTTGATAAAAGTGTGACGTGCGTGATGTAGTTCCCAGTTTGGCTTTTAGTGGGAAGTTTTAATGCGAAGCCGTCTCGTTCCCGTTGAAAATGTTTTGGTAATGGTAGAGACGGGAACGGAGAATGTTGATACAACTATAGGAATATTGGAACGCGAAGTACGTTCAATTTTTGTTCAAAAATCTATATTGACTAATATACCGCCAGGTGATCTCAATATTAGCATAACTGTTCACTACGGATCAAATGTAGTGCTCGCATTTAATTTAAAGTGGTAAAAGGTATTCCAAGATTTTCTAACCAGCATAAGCTGAGCTTCATATTGTCGCAAAACACATCATACTAATTTATAACTGCACATTACCTCAAAAATGGACAGTCGATGTTAATAAAAGATTCTAATAAAATTCCAAGGTGATAAGCGTGATAAGCCTTTCAATGATTAAGCTTAAAAAATGGATCATCCAAGGAGATTTTTACAATATATTAAATAATCTTATTTATAAAGAAAATAAAAACTCATAACTTATAAAGTTGGGAACGTCTCTTAGCCGCTTTAATTATATTGAAATTGATACTTTTCAATTGACTGGTATTATATTTGATATGATTTATATTTATTATCTCAAAATAATTATTAAATAAAATAAATAAATAAATATTCCTGGACATTTAACACAACGCCATCTAGTCCCAAACTAAGCAAAGCTTGTACTATGGAAACTAGATAACTGATAGACATACTTAAACATACTTTTTTTTGTATATACATACATACTATAGATAAATGAACACCCAGACAGTAGAAAATTATAATGTTCATCACATCATAATTTTCTGCTCGTGGGGATCGAACCCACACCCACCGACGCAACAGACCATTGCTGAACCGCTGCGCCAAACGGGTCGTCTATTTATTCATTTGTAACATTTCAAAAAATTGGATGATATCTTTTCTATTTGATAACGTCGATTTAAATAAAGTTATCAATATAATTATATATTTTGGCTTTAAGCAAATGTTCTATAAAAAGCCTTCATACATTTTATTCAACGTAGGCGCCTACGAAAACTATGTACCTAATAAAGATTTCGTACTCATACTCAAGATTAATTCTAAAAGTGTATTTAATATTATTTATCATAACTAATATGAATAGTTACTCACTCGTAAATATTTTAATCATAACTTTCACCTAACGTTAAAATTTTCATGGAAATTTTATAACAAGTATTCCAATCAAATATTGATAAAGCATAGTTTTAATTTATTCGCGGCCAATGGGCAGCAATAAACTAATTCTAGACTTTCATTTTCGAAATTAAAATTTCGTTACAAACAAAAGATGTAAGAGTTGTCGATAAAAACCGCACAGACAGAAAAAGAACACTTGATAGTGCACTTTACGGGCCACGAGAATGTTTTCATACATAAGAGTAACTTGATGTTTGGCTCTAAGCGGCTTATCGTGTGTAATCCGATCCTATAAAGCTCGATGTATCATAAATCATTTTTATCTTTAACATCAGCGTCAAAGATCATTTAAAAAATACACTAGAGTGTACTTTACAGTCCATCCCGTATACAACTAATTTGATGTTACGTTATAAGCGGCCTGTCGTGTATAATGTCACTCCAAGCCTATTTTAGTATCGTATAAAAACTGCCCCCTTAGCCAAAACACATTTCTGCAATCGCTAGCGCTCAAAAATTGTATGGACCGCCCGAGAAGTCACGTGGTTCAGACAAATAAATAGAAAAGTCGTAGCCAAAATGCAACGTTATCGTAGTGTTTGAGCGGGTCCGAAAAATTACGTCATTTCTACAATGTCAAGCACTAAGTGGTAGCCAAGTTGCTTTTTTTGACAAACGACACCGATTGTTAGCGGTAATGTCGAACGTTTGACAGGCGACCACGGAAACCTGCAGAAATGCAATTTGTCTTCATTTTAATTTGCTTTTTTAAATCGTTAAAATTCCTACTTTAAATATGATTACTTACAAGCTCATAACAAGAAAGTGTTATTGAGGCGCCAGTAAAGAAATTTAAACCGTAAACTCGATAATTTGTTCATTCAAAGATTTCGGCTAGACAACATCTTTGTTAAAAGAATTGCAATACTATGCCTTTTAAAAGCAACTAAAGCTCTTCCCATAAATGTAAACGTAAGGGATATCTTTGAAATTTAAATAATGATCTACTATTCCATATCAATTACTATCCATTATGCCTATTCAATTCAATTATTTAATTACTACCCGAATACTGTATTTTGTAGGTGTTATGCGCTCTTAGTTTCTTCGCTACAGCGAATTGTTGGTGTCACCCATCACATGCCCCAGCACACAGCTAACCGATGTATTCGACAAGTTGTTGTCGCACTTAAGCATCCAAATATTATGGTGAAGTGTATATCATTTCCAAGAACACAACAAGACAGAGCTATCATAAAACAAGAGTAAATAAACAATTCTTAATTAGAATCAAAATGCCTAAAACTATGCGATTATGTTGTAATAGTAGTCCGATACCTATGTGTTATGATTTTTCTATGCTTCAAGTTTCAAAGTAAATTTGGCTTGCCTGGCATAATAGGTTGCATAGATTCTGCCCACATAGCCATAGTTAAGCCTAGCCCGAAATTATAATATAGAGCGTCGCTTTGGATTGCTCAAAGCGAGTAAAAGTTAGTAAGAGTTAAAGATAGGGTCCTACATTACGATCCACATATTTCAAGCAAAATTTATATTGCACGATGCATAACATAACATTTCACGCTAATTTATTACCACCAAACTCACCTGCTGCTGCATAAGAGGATATCACTTTTTAAGCAGTTATTTCCACCTTGAATAAACAAAATGGAGTAAACTAAGATAAAACAATGTTGGAATGTTTATAGGATAGGTTGCAATAAAACAAAATCATTTTTTATGTATTCTATTTATCTTCTGTAGGTATAATTATTGAATAAAATTGATATTCTTTTTTTAAGTTTATGTGTACTTAAACGTGCGTTATTACATTACGTATTACAATATAATATTCCCATAAAACACGAATACAAAATAATTTAATAATAATATCATCATAACAATACATAATACAACTTTCTTAAAATTTAACATTAACTATCAATCTGCCCCGATCTGTATGTGTTATATTATCCTTGTTATATATGCAAGTGTGAACCTTTCTCTATAATTAAATTAAATTCTATCTATTACAACGAACCGCATCAAAATTCGTTGTGTAATTTTAAAAGTCTAAGCATATATATGTATATACAGCCGCGTGAAGCGACTTTGCTTTATACTCTACAGTGATATAAAATTTTACCTAGCAATATAATATATAGACGAGGATGACGTGTGCATATTATATTACCTTTAAATCCATAATTCAAAAACAATAAATTATGAACTTGAAAGTAGTATAATATCTGTCGAAATTTTGGTTTCAACAATTTTACTATAGCGTTTTGCGTAATTTGTTTATATTTTCATCTATAGTTTTAAAAATATTATTTTTATTCTCTTCCATCTCTATACTCTCGTATTCCATATCCAATCTTCTCATCTCCCTCTCGTGTAGCGTGTGGGCTGGCTAAGGCTGGGAGAGCCCGGGTGTCCGATGCTCGCGGTGGGTTCGGCGCTGCTACTAGAGGACACACTCTATAACTTCCCGGGAAGGATATCATTGAGATGCCAGTGAGTCTGAAAGAAAGACAATAATTAATTTGCCATACCTACTCAAAACCCAGGCCACTTAAAATCTTTAGTCAATTTATGCAAATTACATATTTCTTCAATAAGCAAGCTAGCCGTTTAAGTACCTATTTTGGTAAGGAAGCTTAAACATACCTTCTAAAGCCACTGCTGCTACTGGTGTACAATCAACCCTAAGGATAGCTTCACTGGTGCAAGATAATCCATTTATTTGTACATCATCATAATTATTGTCTCTCAGAGGATTAATCATGGACTGATTAATCCTCTAAACACTATAAAAAAATCAATGTTTACACATGTTTCCATGAATTCTATTAAGGCTTCACACTGTTCCGGGCTAGCACGAGATCTTCACTCCATCCTATAAAGAAATATCTTTAAACGTAATTGATAAATTACGTTATTATAAAATCGGCTGCCTCAGAGAATAATAAAATTAATAATAAATATTTTCATATGTCAATAATTTTAATTGACATTACTTTGATATATCAAAAAGCGTTCACCACAAACTAAATTCACAGAGTTTTCTCTTGACATTGTAGAAGTATCTCTTAACGCAAACATGGGGTTTTGGCTACCAACTTAGCGCTTTCTACGATTACAAACCCTTGACCGTTAGCGTCTGCAGAAAGCGAAACGTGTGGATTTTGGCTAAGCCTGCTGTTCTTTAAATTTTTGTTAAAAATAAGAGATTCGGTTGAAAACCGTATAAATAAAAAGGTACACTCAAGTGTACGGGCCACGGGGATGTTGTCGCATACGACTAACTCAATGTTTGGCTCTAAGCGGCTTATCGTGTGTAATGTATTATAAATCATTTCTATCTTTAAAATCAGCATCAAAGATAACCTAAAAATTACACTAGAGTGTGCAATACACTCCGTCTCGTATACAACTAATTTAATTTTACAGTCTAAGCAGCTTATCGTGTGTAATGTCACTCCAAGCCTATTTTTTAAAATTTTATTAAAAATAAGAGACTCGGTGAAAAACCGTACAAATAAAAAGGTACACTCAAGTGTACTTTACGGGCCACGGGGATGTTGTCGCATACGACTAACTTGATGTTTGGCTCTAAGCGGCTTATCGTGTGTAATCCGACCCCACAAAGCTTTCACTGCAATTAGCCACGCTGTACTGTGATTTAGGACACGAATTAATTTTATATCCTTGCCTTGTTAATTAAATTTGATTTTGTTATCGTGCGGGAAGTGAGCGTAGCCTAAATAATAAGATGTGTCTAAAACGGAACAGAGAAAAAGTTATGCTGATGATGTAGTAATTATGCTTATTTTTTTTGTTAAGACCGGCGTGAAGCAGTATTGCACTGTGTTTCGTACGGTGAGCGAGTGCCCGGAGGCCTGTATTCCCATCCCTTTCCTCTCCCGTCCTGTTCTACTCCTCTCCCAACATCCTATTATTAATCCTGTCCTTCCCTTCCTTCAAGCTGGCAAGGCATCTGCGACACTTCATGTTGCAGATGTTCATGGGCTGCGGTCAGTCACTTAGCATCAGGTGAGCCGTATGCCCCGCTTGCCCGCTATAACATAAAAAATGCTGATTTTAGAAAAAAATATGCTGATGATGAGTTATGCTGATTTTAGAAAAAATTATGCTGATTCCAGTGAATCTTATACGGTTTTTAATGGAGTGTCACTTTGGTGTTGATTGAAGTCAAAATGTCATGTTAATTAACGTTATTTTATAACAGAGTGTGAAATATAATTTTATACGTTTTAACTATATTTTTTGTGAAATACGTGACACAAAGCAAAAATGATACAATATATTTGAGACACAAAGGTGTTGAAATTAAAATAAAAACGCCTAGCCGTACGGGTTACACGTTTTTATTAAGTTTGTGTGTCTTAAATGTTTATCTTATTCTCACTTAAATATAAAGTGCGAAAGTAAACCTTCCTGTATATATGTCTCTTCTTCACGCCTAAACAACTAAACTGATTTGGATGAAATTTTGTGAAGAGATTGTTTAAAATCCATGTGATAGCTTTTATCCCGGAAATCCCACGGAACGCGTGATATATACCTGTGAAACCGTAGGACACAGCAAGTATATTATATATGCGAAAGTAACTCTGTATGTCTAATTGTCTGTCTCTTGTTTACGCCCAAACCATTGAACCGATTTGGATGAAATTTTGTACAGAGATTGTTTTAAAACAGAGAAAAATAGCATATTTTTTATCTTGGATATTCCACATGGATATATACGCGGGTAAAAACGCAGGGCAAAGCTAGTTTTAAATAAATACTTATGGTAATAAAAATGTAAATAGTAATTCGTTGATCGGTCTAGATAATACATAAAACCATGTTTTGATGGATGAAGCAAGGGCGAACGATAGCGACGATACAGAAAATTGCTTTGGCCTTATTAAAAACGTACACCTGAAAATATTTTGAGCTGGTATCACGTCCAATATTGCTAAACTAAATAAATTATTCATCGTTCTATTATCGCTGGTGTTGCGGTGGTTTTTTAACACGGTTTCATTAGTTTTACGCCTATGTTTCGAAAAAACAATTTTTTAACGTAAAATTTACTTGTAAAATTCAGCGTCAACGAAGAATGATTTATGTATTTAGTTTAGTATGGGGTTTCGGAAGATCATTGAATACGCTACACATTAAGGTTTTCGTTTTCCCGTGGCTTCGTCCACTCATGGTACGTTTTTTTGTATACGAAATTTCAAGAAGATCGGTTGAGTAGAATTAATTTAAAAAAATAAACTTACTTTCGCATTTATATATTACATCGTTGGGATAGCGAGAAACGCGAAATCCTTACAGTATTTAAATCGTGTAGTGCCTCTCCAATCAATGAGGGTTAACAGTCAGTCTTTGTATCGTTTTTTGTCGATACCTATGCATTCACCGATATTTCTGAGCCAGAGTAATTTAATGAATGATTAACAATAAATAAATATTCAGAGACAATTAACACTACGCAATCTAGTCCCAAACTAAGCAAGGCTTGTACTATGGAAACTTGATAACTGATAGACATACTTATATTTTTTTTGTAAATACATGCATACTATAGATAAATTGACACCCAGGCAGTAGAAAATTTCATCACATAATAATTTTCTACTCGTGGGGATCGAACCGGGTTGCCATATTTTCTCTATAGACTAAAATATTCAGCGAATACCGTTATTTATTTGGAAATGTTGAATGGTATTTAAAAAAACTTAAGGCGTATTGAATAAAATAATCCAAATATCAATAGTATCGAAAATTTATTCGTTCAGTTTAACTGTTTTCAATTATTCTTTGTTGGCGAACGACTACATGTTCCTGTCATGTTATTCAATTGGAAACTGTGTTTATTTTATCCACTTTTGTGCCGGTAAAATTTTGCGGTCACGAGGGGGAGATGGAAATCACCATTTCAAATGTGACTAAATAAACGGGACAGGCTTCAAATATAATATTGACACAACGCCATATCTCTTTAATCAAAAATATTTTTTTTACTTATTCCTTATATGATTTTTAAAGCTTTAATTTACAAACTCCGCTGTTTGGACCAGAAATCAGTTAGGATGTTACTGATAATCAGTAGTTGGAGATTCTATTCTCCTAGATATGCTGATGTGATGACCTTTTTGGCGTCACGCCACCTATAAAAGTGTATTTATTTCCTATTTTTTCTTTGTTATGCCACATAAAAATTTGTCATTATCATTTCAAAAAGAATCTGAAATTATTATTGATTGTTATTCGTTGAACATAATAGAGAGACTAACAAACTGCACCTACGACATTTTATCTTACTAGGTTATATCTGCGGCTTCGCTCGTATCGATAAAAAGTATCCTAACACTTAATCCATCTAATATCATATCTGTTTACTTAATTTCATCAAAATTTATTGAATATTTGCGGCGTGATTAGCACACAAACATCCAAATATCCAAACTTTCAAAATTGCAATTATTTATAAATTGTAAAAATAAAGTTCTTTCACCCTTCACATTCTTAATACTAATATAATATAATATTGAGTGTGTTTAACCAGACAGCAGGAAACACGCTTTCGGTTATAAAATTTTATTATATGTTATACTCTATTGAAAATGTTTTCACGAAACATCGCATATTTTTATTCAATTTGCACTGGAAAATGTTGTTCGCAATTATTGCCGGCTGTAGGATATCGGAAGAGAGCACAATTTAAAAAAATATGAAAAATAATTTAAGCAATATTTTTAAGAAAACATTTCTTTTAATTAACTTTATTTCCAAAAAACGTTCGATTGAACACACAAAGAACGCATCTTTTATGAACTACCCACTGCATAACACGACCTTGAGCAAAACAGTTTTAGCAAATATTTCAGTTTAAAAGGAAACACTGATTACCGGCTGCGTGAAACTGCTTCTAAATATTAGAAGAAACGGGCGCGCCAAGTGATAAAGTACACTCACCGCCTGAATCTTCTAACCCTCTAGCATATTTCCTTTCAATCGATTGGCTAAGGCTTTATTGCCCTATTCGGCTCGTTTTTTACCCGCTTAGCGCTCGCGCAACCCTCCCAAATATCTTTAACAAATTTATTCAAGCCCGTTCAAGATGTTTTGTTTGGTCGAAATAGTCAATAAACGTGATAAAGGGTTTGGGGGAATTAGTATTGAGTTCTGTTAGCTATAGATGTATATTTGTTAATAACTAGTAATTTAGCATTAAAGATTGGATGCTAGATATATTTTATTAGGTAAAATTCATATATTCGATTCTGAAGTTTTTGCTTATCAATATCAGTGACACTTTTTTCTAATACTAGCCGCTCCCCACGATTTCACCCGCGATTCTGATTCAGTGGCAACTGCGGGATTAAAATTAGCCTATATGTTATTCTGAACCCTTACCTATATGAATACCTAGTTTCATCATAATCGATTCAGTAGAGTTTGCGTGAAAGAGTAATAAACATACATACATCCTTACAAACATTCGCATTTTAAATAGTAGTAGGATTTTTAGCTCGGCTAATTTAATTTAAAAAGAAATACGTTTAGTTCGATGCTTAAACTTCGTATTTTAATCTCTCTTTAATTTGAATTTAACAATTTATATTAAACTAAGTGAAAGGCCCTGTTACTAAACTAAGCTGCAACTTGTTAGCAAATTACCGCATTATATTATAGTATGGCCGTTTCTATTTTCAAAGTAATTTTAACCTCATCCTATTCGTTTCTGATATCAGAAGTGGGATCTAAATTGAAGCTTGATTTTTTACAAGTTACAGGATCAGTGATACGACAGTGTGTTATTGAATAATTTTGCTCCACATTGAAGTCAATAATTTTAGGGTAAGTGCTTGGGAAGAAATAAATGAGGTTTGTGCCATGGGATATAGCTAAAGGGTAAATTAATCAAATGTATGTTGCGGTAAATGATGGTTTGGACAGGCGCCGTGGGGCTCCTTGTAGATGTAGTGGACATGTGCTGTGGTATCCCATAATAAACTGCATTTGTTAACCAAGGTTATAAAATAAAATGGTATGAAGGTAAACAAGAATATTTATTTAATTAATTGTACCTGCACAATATAACGAATGTGTGACGTGAAAAAATATGGTAGAGAAAATAGATTTTTTATTTAAATAATGTCTCTAGTGAGAGGTTCCAGAAATGGAATAAGTGAAATCTTTTATGAACATTATGTTATAGTAATAAATTGATGGTTCTGCAGAACCCGAACCTTCCATTCTTTGTATTGTCGAGGGGTAGCCAAAAGCCACAATGGAAATAAAAAAGTTTATCTTTTATCAAACGATGTAATGCGTCCCTTCGAGATAAAAACATGGCAGCGCATCAGAACATATCGGATTATCACGTAGGAAGATTTGTATGTTTAAATATTTAAAACTATTATGTCATCAAAAATATATTATTCCGAGAGCTAGGACTATTTTTGGGGTGGTGTTTGGGGCAAGCTGAAAACTTGTCTGATTCTTCTCCTATTAATCTCCAACATGGTACTGACCTAGCTGGTTAGTAGTGGGGCTTTTTTTGCAGACCTGGCAGGGCAATATTATATTTTAGTTAAAAATGTTTAAGCCCTATTAAAATTACAAGTTAACCTCAAATACAATTTTTCAGCTTGCCTCAAACACCTCCACAAAAATCGTCCTAGCTTTCGGAAAATATTTACATACTTACGGCTGTTTTCAATACTCAGATAGAGTATTGAAAACATCCCTTGTTTTGCTTACTAAAGCCAGGCAAATCTATCTATTTGCACTCACTTTGAATTCAATATGCTTTTGCCTTTGCTGTGACTTTTGACAATCAAATGCCATTTAATCTGAGATTACAATCTATCCATAATCTTTGATACATTATTGAAAACGGCTGTTAGCAAATTTAGAAACTGTAGTAGTAGTTAAAAAAATTAGCCAATACAAATTACGATTGCACATACATCGGGGATATAGCTCAGTGGTAGAGCATTCGACTGCAGATCGAGAGGTCCCCGGTTCAAACCCGGGTGTCCCCTACTTCCATTTTTAATATTTTTTTAACCTCAAAATTATTAGGAATAGTTTACCCGTCTTCATTCTAGACCAAATTATAGCAAAAAAGCAATACAAAAAAAACAATAAAATATTTTATTTACTTAAAATTTACAGAATGTAGCGCGTCTTATCACGTCATTAGCTTTAGAATTGTGAAAAAAACAGTTTGTGGTCTAATTTCTCGTCACATTTTCAACATTTTAGTCAATGAAATCAATATATGTCAATAGCGTCTACAGTTTCAATTAAAATTTTCGCCAAAAATAGAACCGACTTCCTCGCTCTAAAAAGTAGAAAATAACTATTATTTCATTTTTGCTGAAATCTATACAAAGTCGGTGCAAAATCTTGTTAAATTGAAAATAGATAAAGGCACCGACTTTGTATAGATTTCAACAAAAATGAAATAATAGTTATTTTCTACTTTTTAGAGCGAGGAAGTCGGTTCTATTTATTGGCGAAAATTTTTATTTATTACTTTTTAGTATCCTGTGAAGGGTAATCACATCATCTAGTCACAATTCAGTTCATATATATACATCATTAAACCTTAACCGCAGAGGATTTCCCTGGAATATCTTCCACATGGATGATCAGACGTGGGCATTGACAGTGACATTTCTATGGGACCACACTGACACTCTTTCGAATGCAAAAATAATTTACCAAATCTGTCCATAAATGCCGGAGATATGCAGTAACGTACATAAAAAAAATACGAATTGATAACCTCCTCCTTCTTTTGAAAGTCGGTTAAAAAATAAAAACCAAAGACTTTTCTTGTTTCGTTGTATAATTCAAAAACACATTGCAATCTCGTATGATAGTTAATCATGCTAAAGAGTAGATTGTGCTATAAATATAATATCACTTTAAAGTCGATCTTGTGTGAGGACGTCCCAGGAACGAGTATGACCTAATTCATACCGAAGCATACTCGACTTTAAGAGACTTGAGATTACTTTTTATCTAAAATTTAAAAGTACATACAAGTATATAAATAAGAGAAAACTGTTTTAATTTTATATGCAGAAACGTGTTCAAATTTTCGTAACCCGAATGTAGAACATATACAAATAATTTTGGAAACATCATCTAGTATAAAAATTTTGGTTCTATTTTTTGGCAAAAATTTTTATTTATTACTTTTTAGTGCCCGTGAAGGGTAATCACGTCATCTAGTCACAGTTCAGTTGATATATACATCATTAAATGTTAACCGCAGAGCTTATTCCGTTGATTTTCGAGGAGTTCCCTGGAATATCTTCCACATGGATGATCAGACTTGAACAAAATTTCTATGGGACCACACATGAACTCTACTCTTTCGAATGCAAAAAGAATTTTCCAAATCGGTCCATAAACGCCGGAGATATGCGGTTACATACATAAAAATAAAAAAAATAAAATACGGTCGAATTGATAACCTCCTCCTTTTTTTTAAAGTCGGTTAAAAATTCTGTTAAATCGGGGCGAAGTCTGGTGGGAATCGATTTGAATCTAAGATGAAATGCAGAAACGTGTTCAATTTGGCGTAACCCGAATGTAGAACGTATACACAAATTTTGGAAACGGTCATGTTTATCTGGAATTCCGTTAAATCCTGGTAGCATCCGTTAACATAAACGAGGGTAGGTAGACCAATCTTTATTGAAACTTGGTCGGTGATTACATAATGTTAGATACCACACCCTATCTTCGTAACCCACTAACTGATTTGGCTCATCTACGAATTTTAATATTTTTTTTAACTCAACTATTTGCCTACAAAATTTTATCCAAATCGGATTAACGATACTTCAGATATCGTCTCTTCAGTCACTTACTTCACTTCATTCGGTCAATTGTATAATCTTGTCATAAAAAATATTGCTTTCTTAAACCTTAAAACTCAACTTGAAGCTGGCGGAAGAATTCTCGATAAAACAAAGACGGAATCATTAAAATCGTTGGAGGAACAGCCGGATTATCGGTTTATTTTCATGAAAAAAACATGCCCTCATTTCAAACCAACGCCTAACTATATTTGGAAGTCAAAATTATACATTTTTAAACTATTGTGGAAGATGGTATTATTCCTCCAACGAAAAGGGAGGATCCTCGACCAGTCCGAATCACAAGACTGGCCGGACATTAGAACCCAAGGATTTTTATATGTGCTTAGCGACGAAAACATTTCAACATCGCGATTTAGGAATTGTGACGTCACGTGATGCCACACTATAAAATATAAACAACCATAATAAGTTACGCAAAAATATTTATAATATTATTTTAACCATAAATACAAGCAATATATTTACCATTAGCTGCAGTCGTTTTAAAGGTATACACTATATATAAAAAATAATAACGGTTTCATAAATTTTCATGATTCGTAATGTATTATAATTTTTCCGTTCAGCCGCATTAAAATTAGGGTAATTTCCCCAGTATTATGTAAAATGCATTAGGCAAATTTTATGCAAATCACTTT
>LQNK01002420.1:25473-41540 GCA_001586405.1 Phoebis sennae | reverse complement strand
AGAAATTTGTATATATCAGCGGCCTTGCGACCGTAATTTTTTTAAACTTTTGTTGTGCGCCTCTAAAAATACAGATATTAGTGACCCACGCGTGCGAAGCCGCGGGCGGAAAGCTAGTCTTATATTAAATGGTTGACTTTGCAATTTCATGAGTGATCTGAGATGCTTGTGAACTTAGCAAGACATTTCCCAGCAAAGCATCAAATGATGAGAGTTCTCTTCGCATGTGGATGAGTTCTTTAGTTCCTGATAGTTTTGCGAAAAAATATGGATTTAAAAATAGCAGAGCATTTTCCGAAGTTGGCAGATCATTTTTTATGTATGTTACATTTTATGACCTAAGTAAGTATTGCAAAAGAAGCGCTGTAAAAACCTTCTAATGCCCTTTAAGAATAAAACAAGTCGTTTTATTTATAGACAGTACAATATCCTGTTAGGCGTAAGCGTATCTATACAAAACGTGGCGTTACGTAACTCCCAAAACTGGTTCTGAATTGTTGATTATAACCACCCGTTAATAAAAACGACTCATATCTGTTATACTATGATGGTCCCTTGTTTATAGGAACCAGGCGTAAATCTTAAAAGAGATTCCCATTCTTCTTCCATCTTCTTGTAATTCTCTGCTCAATCCTCTTCTTATCTCCTCCCCTTTTTTGTTTGATGCTGTAGATGTTCATGGGCTGCGGTCAGTCACTTAACATCAGGTGAACGGCATGCTCCACTTGGCTGCTTTAACAAAAAAAAACAAATATTTGTATTTTATCCATCCTATAAACTATTCCTAAAGAAAGACTGAGTTTTTCGTGGTTACAGTAGCAAATGAATTTCTTTATTTAGTGGCCAATGAACCATTATTTAGGAGTTTAATATATTATTTAGTTATCGAGGTTCATATTACAAGCTCAGCTCAGTCAAAATCTATGAAGAAGACACATATTTATTTTTGTTATTATCTAGTGATACTTAATTTCATCATAACAATATCGTTCCCTATCGATATTGTTACGATCTTTATTTTTATAAAAATTTTGTTTTTTAGTAGATTTTGGTGTCTGCATCCAAATTTTGCTTTCCCATCCTGCTCCCAAAAGGTTGTCTGGAAGAAATTGCTCTAGACAATAAGACCGCCTTTTGCACATTTATAAATTAAGACATTTTTGTAAGTTTATTTTTATTAAGTGCAATAAAGGATGAAAATAAATATGTTTACCTCGTATTTAATCCACGGTTATTCATACTACCAGCTATTTAACAGCTGTATACTCGAAGTGTTAACTTAAGCTTATCGTTTCGTGACACGCCATACAAAATACACTGTGAAATGAATATCATTCTCCCTTTTAAAACTTTCATTTTAACTATTTCCTCTACATGAGGTCAAGGGCTTTAAAGACCGTTAAAGAGTAACTACTAAAATTAAATATTGGTTGGTTAGGAAATTCACAAGAATAAAGGGGTTTTTCTTGTGAGCTTTAGCAAGAATGTTAACAAATATTGGTTGTAATCTATACATGTACTAAAACAGTAACCAATACACCATTTCTGTAGATTGAAAATTAAACAAAAAGTAATTGCTTTTTTATTATTTATTATTACACTAGCTTTCCGCCCGCGGCTTCGCGCGCGTGGGCTACTAATTTCTGTTTTTTTAGAGGCGCAAGACAAAAGTTTAGAAAAATTACGGTCGCAGGACCGCTCATATATGCGCATGTCTATACTGTTTTTTTATAATTTTCTATGGAAATAGGTTTCACCAAAATCTCACAGCGCGCGCCTCTTCCAAATACAGAAAATTGTAGCACACGCGAGTGAAGCCGCGGGCGGAGAGTTAGTTATTTTTTGAAGGTTTTTGAGAATTTATTGAGTGGTTTTACCGTATCTATACGTAAAGAGTCTAAAAAAACATGACCGCAAGTCAACCAAAACCTCACATTGTCACGTGGTATGACATTTTCACGACTTTAGAAGCATA
Organism: Phoebis sennae; assembly: GCA_001586405.1. Classification (NCBI taxonomy): domain Eukaryota; kingdom Metazoa; phylum Arthropoda; class Insecta; order Lepidoptera; family Pieridae; genus Phoebis; species Phoebis sennae. The sequence goes on along the minus strand of LQNK01002420.1, from coordinate 39,565 downwards.
TATCTCAAAAAATATTCAATTTAGCAAAAAACGCATTTAGAAACCTCTATTTCATTTTTAAAGACCTATCTAATGACATCAAATTTAATGATGTATTCGCGAATTTATTTTTTTACCCTCCGTTTACATGTATGGAGAGCCACCCCTAAAATTATTTTTTTTCAAATAAAATGTAGCCTATAATTTGCACCTAATATTGATCTATCAGCATGTGAAATTTTATCAAAAACTGCCTAGTGGTTATTACGTGATTGACGCACATACAAACAGATAAACAGACAAACAGACAAACATATAAACAGACAAACAGAAAAAAAATTCTAAACATGGTTTTGGTATCTATAGAACATACATGTTGCATACCAATAACTCTTTTTGAAAAATATTCAATGTACAGAAATGGTTCGGTTACTGTTTTATTATATGTATAGATCTTATAGCTTATTACAAATATGTTAGAATGATACAATCATTAACTCATTCGAGTTTATCCGTGCATCATAAGCCAGCGACTACATTTTATGCATTATACAATTATTTTATAAACAATGTTTACACTTACTTTACAATAATATTAATATGCTTTAGTTATTTAACAGAAACAGTAAAAAATCTAACTATTGTATTGGGCTATAGACCAATAGTATGGAAGTTATAGGCTACATTTTATTGGAAAAAAATTACGGGTGGCTCTCCATACATACCGGAGGGTAAAAAAATAATTCGCAAATATATAATTATTAATTATAATGAATTTTATGCCACTGCTGACTATACGTGGGGTAGTTATGTCTTAGGTAGATATAAATGTATATAAATACCAGCTGTGCCCTGCGGTTTCACTCGCGTATATTTGTTGACAAAAGTCATAGCAAATGTATCCGTCGATAGGATATTGAAATCAAAGTAAGAGCAAATAGATAGATTTATCTGACTTTAGTAAGCAAAACAAGGGATAAATAGAATATAAAACGGCCGTAAGTCAGCCAGTCACCTTTGAGCAGGGATTGAAATCGGTTACGATATAAGGTTACGGTATCGGTATGAAATAAGTGTACCTTAATAAAATAAAGGTAAAGGTATACCTTTACTTTTCCGGTATGCAATAATGGTATCGTAACCGCAAGGCGCATGTATTTTTGTGCCTCAAAAAAGTCAAACTAATGCAAATTGATGAGAAAACTTGTACTGGATTGGACGTGAATGAATGCGCGTTAAATACTCTTTCATACCTTTATGTACCTTTTTATATGAATACATAAAAGGGGAACCTATATAAATTTGGATATTGAAATAAAGCGGTAACCGTTATTTTTCGGTATGACGTCATACCGCAATTTAAATACACTTTATTTTTTGGGTTATTCAGTCCCTGCCTTTGAGTTTTATGTATATAGATATTTTTGAATTTTACTAAACAAAAAGCGAAGTCTCGAGTATATATTGGGATATGGGGTCGATGCTATATCCGTTTTACTATTACTATTGATATTATATCACTACATAGTATAAAACAAAGTCGCTTTTTCTGTCATGTGTCATGTTGTATGTCCCTATGAACGCTCAAATCTTTAAAACTACGCAACGGATTTTGATGCGGTTTTTTTTAATAGATAGAGTAACTCATGAGGAAGGTTTTTATCAGCATTGCACCCGTGCGAAGCCAGGGCGGGTCGCTAGTTGTCAATAAGTAAATTCTCTAATTGCTCCTATGAGCTCTCCTTAATACTAATAAATAAATAAATATATACTGATCAATTTTACTTAACACTTTTAAGTCAAAAAAAGTCTAGACATCTCAATATCATCGATATTATAGTCGATTTTCACAAAAGAATACATACATCCTCACAAGCTTACGCATTTACTAAATAAATAAAATAATCGAATATTCAATTAATGTTTTTATCATAAAGTAAATGTTTACCGACGGAAATGACCTTGATATACTAAAAACGTACTAAGTTTTGTAACGTAAAAACGTCCTTGAGTAAATTAAAACAATATTTAGTTTCACTTCAATGTTTCAGCGACCATAAACAAAATTCAATTACGGGATTTAGATCTTTATTATTCAACGGCAAAGGGGCCAATTCTCTATAATTTACTGATTTATGTGTAACTTAACATTTCTTGCATCGAGTCTGCCTTCACGCCCCTTCCATGTCCTGGCTTGTAATGACCGTTCTATCGTGACTCAATAAAAGCGGATTCAAGTTACACTAGGTATACAATTACAATTCAAATTTGAATTGCGAACTTTCAAAAATATCAACTCCATTGCTTTAACAATAAAGTTTAGTTTTCTTTGTCGGTCCACGTAGTTAATTCTATAGTTTAATCTAGGGTCTGTGGTATAGTAGCCTGATGATTATGCACTGTTTGCACAAACAGTTATTGAAATAAAAAGAATTGTTGATGAGCTAAACCTATAGGTCTCTGTTTATTATAAAGTTGACTGAAGTTTACCCTTCAAAGGGGGTCCTATTCATTATAAACGTTATAAATATTTTGAAAAACATTTAAAATAAATGTATTTCTTTCTTAGCTTTCAACGGCACTAGCTGTTCCGTGCGACTTCGCTTCCATAGCATAATCCTACTAATTTATTAAATTCGAAAGTTTAAAAAATTATAAAAATTATATAGCCAAGTAGGTATTCAGTGAGATGCAGCTTTCTAATAGTGTAAGAATCATTGAATTCTATCCAGTAGAGTTTGTGTGAAAAACAAAAACATACATAGAAAAACAAATGATTCCTCTTTATAATATCAGAATAGAAAGAAAGAAAGAAAGAAAAGAAAAAGCATTTATTCCAGAAATTTCTAATGAAATGATTACACTAAAGTTAACTTATTTATTCTAAAAATTAAAACTAAAGCTAAAGGTAAAAGTGTACGGCAGTGCATTTCTGGAAAAGGGTTAACCACTCAGCATTTGCCCTGATAGTGACCATCGTGGCGCTGATTTTCAGTGGGCCCTTAAGAGTAGCGCTTATAAAGACAGATAATAGATCAACAAACTCATCTTTATTACTGTAAATAATTTGGCGTTCCAATATACCAATATCGTACCGACAATCAGGCAACGGGCTTAATAGTCCCATAAAAACGGTGACGTCACAATTTATAGATTCGCGATAAATCACATCAACCCCGAATGATATACCGTCAGGAAGTTAATTTTAACTTTATCAAATTTCATGATCTAACAATGAGATCGGCTCGAATTTTTTCATTTTTATGTCCGCAGAATTTTGCATCGAAACTTAAAAGGAAAAGTTTTCTCGTTACGTCTTCGAATAATCAAATAGAGCTATTGAAGTGAGACGTAACGATGACTTTGTAGACCAATCGATTATCACTTTTTTCATTGATAAAATTTATAACTCGCCAGTACGTTAAGAAGGAAATAAAACGTTATGTGTTCTTAATTTAAATTATTTACGTATTTCATACATAAAATTTATAAAAATGAAATTCACAAATCAAACCTGAAAATAGAAATTAACTAATTTAATTAATAAGCAACCTCACTATAATAAAATAAATTAAATTATCGCAATTACCATGATCGCCTTATGTTTGATGTTATTCAATATAACAAACTATACCACAATAACACAGGAGCACTTCAATAAATATAAATAAATAAATATTCCTGGACATTTAACACAACGCCATCTAGTCCCAAACTAAGCAAAGCTTGTACAATGGATACTAGATAACTGATAGACATACTTAAACATACTTTTTTTTGTAAATACATAATATAGATAAATTAACACGTAGACAGTAGAAAATTACAATGTTCATCATATCATAATTTTCTGCTCGTAGGGATCGAACCCACACCCTCCGGCGTAATAGACCATCGCTGAACCAGTGCGCCAATCGGGTCGTAATCTATATTAACTAACGAACTTACTTAGAAAAGGATGAATACCGAACTAACAGATTCGGAGCCAACAGTGGGAGATAAAGATATCGTGGACTTTTTATAGCATTCTCGTAGTTCTACCATTCTCTAATACTAATGCTAAATTTATCTGCTGGTTAATGCTACGTATGCGAGATACAATATTGAGTACAGTAACTGTTAACTTTCTCGTCCTTACTACAGAAAATCGGCATGAAACAGTACTGCGGTCACAGTAAATGGGAGCACCGCAGACACATATTCCCATCCCATCCATCTTTCTTCCAGTTACGTTAATCTGCTTTTCCTTTATAAATCCTTTCTTTATTCTCCTTTCTCTCTAGAGCCAACAAAACAAAAGCTAGGTTCGACATACACCTGGTATCAAAATTCATTTTTAAAATGCTGAACCTAAACACTTTAAAAATATTTAGATATCTTAAGAACAGAAATTAAATTTGAACATGAAAAGAAAAAAAATAGTTTATAGACCTTTTTCAAGATTAATATAATGTAATTATAACTTGAACAAAAACAACACAATGGCACTCACGTGATTTTAAAATATTATTAGAAGTGAATTTTCCGTCCACTCTATCTGTACACTTTATCCAAAATTGAAAAAATATTTCATTACAAAGCTATTAATATTCCAATTCTAATTGATTGTAATTAGCACAATGGTATGTACACAATTATAAGATAAGCAATGTGAGGTATTTGCGAAGATTGGCATTGGAATCTGCATCTATTTACGATAAAATTATAAACAATTATAAGTATTTGGAATATGTGTTTGTAATCATATATGTATACTTAACTAATATTATAAGTTTGCAATGTTTTCACACAAAAACTACTGGACCGATTTCAAAAATTCTTTAGTCATTATCATCCTGCCCTTTTCCCATTATTTGGGGTCGCCGCAATGGGTTTTTTCCTTCCACTCTTCACTCTTCTTAGTCATTTCCAGATTCACACCTCTTTTATTCATATCTTCTTTTATACCATCTCATATCTAGTCCATCCATCGTTTCTTTGGCAACTTTCTCTTCCTGTCCAACCATCAACCTTCATATTTATCACCCTTTTCCCAACATAATTATCACCCCGCCGCAGTTTAAAACTTTAAATTACGCAATGTAAACCTTAAAATTTTAGATATGATCAATAAGAGCAAATTTAATATTTGCACTTTTACACCGAGGATATTGTCTATACAAATTTAATATGAATATAACATAATATAATATAATATCAAAACGAAACATATCATCGAACAAATATATAATCGTCCAACGTCTACTATGATGTAAAATAAATTGATGTTGAAAGGGATCAAACATTATTAATTCTGTTTGTAAAATGTTATGAAATAATACTCCAAATACATAAAGAATTTGATACATTAGTGATGTGTTATTTCACATACAATATGCTGGAGGCGTTTGGGTCTACATTGGTGTGATATTTATTTCATAAAATAACACGTTCATTTTGTGCTAACAGCAGTTTATTATGAATAGCTATTTCGAAAACATAGGTACATTGAATATTTAACAAAAGAGAGCGATTGATATTATGTGATTAAAACAACAGTTGGTTTTTCATTTCTCTATTTTTTATTTATTTATTTAAATCAGGCATCATGTAGTTACAGTTAAAAGATCTTAAATAATTTAAAACTACGGCCCATAGAAACTAAACACTAAAATTAATACTAATTTCTATTAATTCTATGTCTGCCTGACTATTTATAAATGGATTGGTATGAAATATATTTATACGTTTGATCTGAAAAAATGATTCTAGGAGGTGCTTCAACCTGAGCTCTCTTCATAATGTAGCCAACAGTTCATAACTTCAATCGCATTGAGGTTCCGTGAGACTGCTAATATTGTTAAGATACAATTGGATATTTTAAGTGCTAAAGATTCTTGTTATGCTTATTTTTGTGTATGCAACTTAATTTATAAATGTATTTTTAGTTATTATTTATTTATTTATCACAATGATATAATCAATTATCAGGATGTCCTAATTCGATAAAGGATTTTAATGTTTATAAAAAAGAAAAACTTATCTATACAAAACATTCATAAAATAATGCTGTAACCGTGAATTCAACCTGAAAATAGATCGGCTACTAAAGCTACATTATTTAAAGTGCGTAGTGCACGCGTCAGCGGCGCCTCTCGTAATAAGTTGGTGCGCGCACGCGGCACCACCAACAACTGTGGCCGGCGTCGACGCCACACGTATCTATCGGGGACGTAAATGTCCACTTTACCCAGAATATCTGCATTATGCACTCTCCCTCTCATAATCCTGAATATGTAAGTTTCTTTTGGGTTGCTTGGCGTATAATTCTCTTGAGGTTCGTCGTGCTTATATACAAATGATTACAGCTTGTAAGATTTTCCGGGGAAAAATCGACGCTTTGGAACTCTGCAATGATCTGTGTCGCTTTCATGTTCCAAATAATTATAACAAAAACAGGACACATCGACTGTTCGCTCCCGCACCGTCGCCCGTACAAGGTCGCCGATCCCACGCATGCTCTCAGAACTTAACGCTCTCCTGGAGGCCCATCCTGATTGTGACCTCTTTTTTGACGGATGGTCGTGTTATCTGTATGCCTGAATTTCTGTTAGCGAGACGTGTATACGTTAGTTGGTATTGTGGGAATTGAGAAGAGTAAAAGACTTATTATTATTTTAAAGAAGTGTTTATTTTTTACGTTATCTCTTAGGATGTTTATTTCTTGTTTATTTTAATTATAATTTCAATTAATGGAATTGGTTAATGTAAACCGTGTAATTGATTTAAATAAATAAATAAATGTAGGAGGCTAAGGCGAGGTCCCGTTTGACTCTCAGCTCATTATAACCAGGTGACTTGCCTACTCGTGTGATCCCCTATTCACTATTGCTTTAAAAAGTGTCATATAACTACCATATCGAAATGTTTAGCAAAAGCTAGCTTGCATTTTATTTCGGTGGAATATTGCGCTTCGATATCAAAAGGGGACTTAGTTTTTTGAAGTAACAGGAAAAATCACTATCGCTTCGTTAGTCAGCAAAATATCTACAAGGCGGGCCTCACACATGCTCAATGCCTGTCTGGATTTAGGAACTGATTTCAGAATCTTAAATTGTGGCACCTCACCTTACACATATCTTAAAAACTCAGGTTGTTTAGTAGTGTCGTGACTGCCGGCAGATACAGACGTCTTTATAGAAGAAAAATTAATATTAATCGCATTGTGTTTGGCTCTTCATAATTAAAAAAAGAAATACAAACGCTAATACTGGATTGATCTCTTTAATATAAATAGCATTAAGGAGAGTCAATATCATCTTATGGCAATAAAATTTAAATAAAAAAATTAATTATGAAAAAATAAAATTCCAAAAAAAATGAAAATTACGTTATCTAAGAAAAATCCATCCTTCCCCCTAACATACAAAATGAGCTCTGCGGTTAAGGTTTAATGATGTATATGTATATCAACTGAATTGTGACTTGACACGACTTTATGCTTATGTCTTGGAGTAATTCTTTATTGATGATCTGATTGATATTATTACATGAAAGGAAACATTATAGGAAACACAATTAATAAATAGTTATCAGTTTTCCAAAATAAATATTTTTAAATCATAGTTAACTATTGTAAAAACGAAACTTAATTTGCGTATAAATTCAGTGAATAAAGTGTAAAACGTAATTGAAACTATTAATAAATTAAGTGAACATTAAAAGTACAATTGTCTAAAGATCTTTGTCGAATTGACTGTGTTTATAGAAGAGAATTCTAAAAGATAATAAATTACTGATACAGAGTAGCGACGACGGAAACACTTTTAGAAATATTACAAATATAACGTATCAAATCTAGGCTCTGTACAAAATTTCAACGAAAGTAGTAGATACAGGATATATTTTTAAATTTTGTGTTTTTTAAACATGCTGTAAGTTTGCAGCACTGAAAGAGTGCCTATGTCGCCGTTTAGCTGTCATTAATATCGTCTGCCCGAAAATTGTTGTTCCTCTTTTTGATAAATGTTTGATATCATTAAATTATTTTTTTTTATAAATGTCACTACCCTTACATTAATTTCACACAAAAACATCACTTAAACTTTTGCAGTAATTAATAATAAATAATAATAAATTTATTTCTCAAAAAAATACATATAAAATCAAATACATGCAGTCGCTTGCTCCCACACTAGGATACCTATTCCAATGATCATTTGAATTAATTTGTACAATTCATAATTTAATATATATAAAAAAAGAGAATACATTCAAATAAAAGATAAAAGAAAAAAAAATATCGACTTATCAATTAAACACAATTTTAAATTTAAATAATTCTTATAACCACTTAATCTAGGCTGTGCTCATGAATGTGTTTGCGTTTGTGTGTGTGTGTGTGTGTGTGTGTGTGTGTGTGTTTGTGTTAGATCATAACTACAAACAACAATCGGTGTAGGTTTTCCAGAAACAGGATTATTTCCAGGAAAAATTGTCCTAATTTACTTTGTTATTTGTAATACACTATTTACTATAAACACGTTAAAAACAAATTTTTACTTAAAAAATTGTATTTCAATTTGTAATGTCATGATTCTTGTTTATTTGTAACTATTAAAAAAGTTAAACACAAGACTTAATTAATTTAAATTTTGTATTGTTACCTCTTGATGGAACGGCATCTAGATTGATTTGTACAAAAAATCACTTCACTAGTTACACAGTTGTATATTATATATTTTCTACACTATATCAATTATTTAAGTAACGTTATTTGTAATTAAATAATTGTTATAGTGTAAAAAGTATACAACTGTGGAACTAGTCAAGTTTTTTTTTGTACAAATCAACGAAACTTATTGGTTTAAATTGTGTTTGAACTTCGTCTATACGTGGGATGTTGCCTCCTGTATCGTTATTAATGGTGTCTAATTTTTACAACATTTATTTTTTTCTAAAGAACATTGTTTGTATTTCTTTGTAGTATAATCCAGTCAAGTCCAGACTACATAAAAGCTGACCCTTTTAATAAATTTAAAAAAATCCTTTTCATGTTTCTAGCTGACAAGTGTTTTTATAACGTAACTGAATATTTTTCCTAATTGTAATTTGACATTTTATATAATATAATAAATTTGTTGTTAATGACATTTAATTTCACTTTAATTCAATATTATATAATGTAGATCAATTTGATATATTTTATGATAATGATTATATTTGCACGCTTTTTATAGGTAAAACATGTCGACATTATGTAATAAATGACACCTGTACTTCACACATGTTTATTTGCAAATAAATGTATTGATTTTGATTTTAATTTAATTCTTCTTTTAATTCTTTGTGATGATAAGTGTATTTTGTGTTTTCCTTAAAAGATCTTCGATCTCCGCACCCTGTATATTATATTCATAAAAACTTATATCAGTAGCAATATGATTAAGGTTTGACAGATTGCGTATAAACCTGCAACATAAAAAATGGCGAAAACCGCGAAGTTATTAATAAATATTTCCACGTACGTTGTTTTACTGAAGCTCATAAAACGAAATTTACATGAACGTGACGCGTCACCGTGTTCAGCGCAAATCCGCCATTATAAATATTATTACACCGAATTTATATATTACATGCTGTTTCCCGCGGTTTCACCCGCGTATATATCCTATACCCCGTTACTGTGGAATGTTTGGAATAAATGCTATCCTATATCCTTTCTTGGGTTTCAATCTATTTTTGTTTAAAATTTCATACAGTTCGGCCCAGTCCAGTTGTCTAGGCGTAAAATGAGACATGAGTAATGATTATGTACAAGAATAGGCTCAAAAACTACTGGACCGATTTTAAAAATTCTGACGACCTGTTTGGTTCGGCGTAGAAAATTGCAATTTTTACTGACTGTTCGTTCTATCTATAGTATGTCAGTTATCTTGTTTCTATAGTACAAGTTTTGCTTAGTTTGGGACTAGATAGCGTTGTATGAAATGTCCAGGAAAATTAATTTATTTAAAGTAGCCTATATGTTATGTTCATAGCTAGCATTTCATCCGTCATTCAGAACATGTTCCTAAACAAGTAAAAAATAGTGAAAAGGGTCGGCGAGGTTTTGTTAATTTAATATGATTTATTTATTATTTGTGTACATAAATAATTCAATTACCGTTTATTTTAATTCGCAGTGCTCCAAATTAAATTGAATATGCAAATGCTTAATCGATAAATATAATCTGTTTACCTGGCATTTATAGTTGACTGCGTGTAATGTTTTGTGCAAATAATGATGAATGCTGTTACACTTCTAAAAGGGATGAGATTTATATTAAACTAAAGAGTAAATAAAAACAAAAGAATTACAAGGATTTTAAACAATATTTTTACGTCTTAATCAATAAAATTTAGATTGAATCGATACTATCATTGAAGGCCCAAACTCTTCAAGAACAAAATATATTTTTTTATTCCTCGGTTACTTGTACGAAGAACCCTCAGATATTAAAATAACCCATCATCATAAAATTTATTCGAAATCCATCCAGTGCTTTTACGTGATTGAGGCACATGGATAAATATTATTCGAAAAAAAAAATAATTAGGTAAATAGTAGTTATAAAAAACAGTTAAAGAAATATCAACATGAGTAAAATCCGGTAGGAAAGCTTGCCAAGATTTATTTGAATTAAAAAAAATCCATGCCATAAAATTATTTCACATTAATCTTAATCAAAATTAACCTTCTCTAATTAAGAAAAAAAAATTGTAAAATTCTAACCCACATACAAACACACAAATAATCTGACAAACAAAGTGTACTTTCGATTGTTTTGGGCGCTATAACACTTTTATTAATCCTTTTAAAAATATTTTATGACTAGAAATGGTTTGGTTCATATTTCTTATCGATTGCTTCTTCGGATACGACTCCCCAGTACCCAAAGTTTACAGCATATCATTCAAAACGCAATACCACACTTGTCCTACGTGAAGTGATTAATGTCCATGTGTAAATTAGGCACATTTTTGACGAAAAATTATACCTTGCCTATACCGTACCTTCTCAATAATTGCAAATATCCAATTTTGTTCTTGAAAAATATATAATAGTTGTTTGACAATATTGTTCTATTCATCCACATTAAACGTATTTATATGAAAAAATTCCAAATATAACGTAATTTTACAAGTAAATGTGCGGCCACATTTACTTGTAAAATTACAACAGAACATTTTTCAAATAGTCAAAATCGTTATTTTGACTATGTGAAAAATGTTCTGAATCACATTATGAATGGACCCAATCTAGCATTAATTGCATACGATAACATTATAGACCTAGCCCCCACGCAATATTACAATTCAGGTTTAAAATAAACCAAAAGATAATGAGTTCCAGACTTCTCGTTACTAGTCTGAATGTAAATCGCAGCGTAGCGGCAGTCAGGCGAAAACGTCGGAAATCTTTCACTATTGAAAGCTTCCGATTGCTGGTCGTGTAATTTCATATATTTTAAGAGCGAACGAGAAATTTAGTAACGTTGTTGCAAGATCATGCATCGATGATTTTTTGTTGATTGATTTGGACGGGCACAATTTATTTATAAATAAAGATCCATGGAATATTTCATTATTAAACATCGACTTTATTTTGATTTTTTTGAATGTTTTTCTTCATTTTCTGTGAAATTTCATCATTCAATCATTAATCATTCCCATCCCAATTTTATCTCATTTTGTTCTACTCTTCCCCCAATTTCCCATCATTAATCCTCTCCTGATCTCTTTCTCTTCCTTCAGACCGGCTAGGCATATGCGATGCTTTGGTGTTGTAGATGTTCATGGGCTGCGGTCAGTCATCAGATGAACCGCATGCTCTGCTTGCCTGTAGCATAAAAAATATCACCGTAATAAACCATACCATAAATATAAACCATAATAAACATTCCATGTCCCAATTTACTCATCAAATGAAGCTTCCTTAGCTTTAATTTCGTTGTGGATTAAGTCCTAAAAATTATCTTTCATTTGAGACCCCCAATCTATAGTATATTTGCAGTAAAGAGTATATTCGCATCTTCACCATTGTTACCCCCGCAACTTTTATACGTCTCAACCGTTTTCATGAAACATGCCGAAGAACACTCACACTAACCATTTCTAGACAAAAAAATATTGAGCGATATAGGGAGCTACGAGCATAGACGGACAGACACACAGACGCGATACTTATATGCGAGCACCCCTCCAATCGCGTTGGAGGTCTCAAAATAACCATAGAAAATATTTTTATTCATGTAAAATTTTTATAATAATTATGAATAAGTGCCTATAAAGCATATTTTTGAATAAAACTGAACAAGGTTTGAGCTGTCATCAATATGTTTTCTATTATTCCAAAAAAGGTTGGAATCGCATTAAGAACAGGCCCCTCGTCTCCACCGGGAACAATTGGCATGTGCCTAGCTCGGCTCGCGATCGATTGGGGCCCTCTAATGCCTACTCGAATACTAAGCCACAGATAACGTCGACCAAATAGTGGAGTGTGGTCATCTCTTTCGCCCGAAAATCAGACTGATGCAATGACTTTTGTAAGTAGGTTCAAAATTTCTTGACATTACCGGGTCTAAAGGGAAGGTACTTGAATTTTGTAAAATTCGCCCTCTAATTTTATCCTAATGTGCTCAGAGCCTCTAATAAGTGCCAGCCGGCCCTGATAAAAAAGGGACATAATTTAACATTTGAGCCTGTGATATTATACTACTATTGTTCGGATTACGATTTCCTTCTTATTTAAAAGGAAACGGATTTCCTTTCGTAAGAACAAAATTAGGCCTTATAAGCATTGGATTGTTGTCAACGACCCTTGTTATGATTGCTATTGCAGATTGTATAGCTATTCAGTTACATGCAATTTATGTTGGGAATCCCTTTATGTCAATTAAGCAGTAACAATTTCAATATAATTAGTTATATCGTTATTATTTATCTTTGATTTGAAAATCAGGGTTTTGAATTACAAATATATTCTACAACTAGCTTTCCGCCCGCGGCTTCGCACGCGTGGGCTACTAATTTCTGTATTTTGTGGAGGCGCAAAACAAAAGTCTAAAAAAATGACCGTCACAGGACCGCTGATATATGCGCATGTCAATAGGTTTTTTTTTATAATTTTCTATGGAAATAGATGTAACAAAAATCTCACAGTACGCTCGCCTCTTCGAAATACAGAAAATTGTAGCCCATGCGAGCGAAGCCGCGGGTGGAGAGTTACTTATTTTTTGAAAGTTTTTGATAACTTATTGAGTGTTTTTAATGTCTTAATCTATACGTTAAGATTATAAAAAGCCATATCCGCAACTCAACCAAAATCTCATATTGTCACGTGGTATGACATTTTCACGACCTTAGAAGCGTTTATCTCAAAAAATATTTATTTTAGAAAAAAACGTATTTACAAACCTGTATTTCATTTTCAAATACCTATCCAATAATACATCATTTAATAGTGTATTCGAGAACTTACTTTTCTACCCTCCGATTACATGTATGGAGAGCCACCCTTAAAAATATTTTTTTCAAATAAAATGTAGCCTATAAGTTGCACCTAATATTGATCTATCGGTATGTGAAATTTTATCAAAATCTGCTCAGTGGTTATTACGTGATTGACGCACATACAAACAGATAAACAGACAAACAGACAAACAGACAAACAGACAAACAGACAAACAGACAAACTGACAAACAGAAAAAAAAAATTCTAACCATGGTTTTGGTATCTATAGAACATACATATTGCATACCAATTACTCTTTTTGAAAAATATTCAATGTACAGAAATGGTTCGGTTACTGTTTTATTATATGTATAGATTATACCACAACTTCTTAACAAAGTTATTGGCAAGCAATTTAAATATTTTGTTCATAAAATAAAAAAAGCAAACGAAATTTGCGTACAATCCACTCACATATTCCATGAAATGGGAATGCTTATAAATGAAAACAAAATTTTTGTTTATTTTTATATAAGAACTAGCTTTCCGCCCGCGGCTTCGCACGCGTGGGCTACTAATTTCTGTATTTTTTAGAGGCGCACAACAAAAGATTAAAAAATGACAGCCACAGGACCCCTG
>LQNK01002420.1:0-20187 GCA_001586405.1 Phoebis sennae | reverse complement strand
ATGGCAAGCAAGTTAAATATTTTGTTCATAAAATAAATAGGAAAAAAGCAAACGAAATTTGTGTACAATGAACTCACAGATTCCATGAAATGGGAATGCTTATAAATAAAAACAACTTTTTTGTTTACAATATTTTAATATTTGATGTGAAAGTCCTTGACCTATACACAAACAATATGAGATCTCACAACGCACAGGGTAAAGACATGTCATTTGGAACGCATTGGGAAATGTCTTACGTCGCATAGTATTCTTACTTTACGTATTCTTGAAATTGCAAAAAAACGTAAACGTATTAATTACCATGGTCATGATTTAAACAAGTATGAAAAAATAAAAGTGGTACTGTTATGTCCTACTACTTATGTCGTTAAAATCATTTTTTTATAAGGGTGAATAAAATTTAATTAAAGTGTGAGTTTTATTCGTCCGTTCGTTCGTTTCAGTCTAGGACGTCCACTGTTGGACATAGGCCTCCCCCAAAGATTTCCAAAACGACCTGTCACCGGCGGCCAGCATCCAGCGGCTCCCTGCTACTTTAATCAGGTCGTCTGTCCACCTTGTGGGAGGCCTACCTACGCTTCGTCGTCCGGAATATTGTTTAGTAGTTTTATTAGTTAGTGGCAATTTGAAGCTATTTTTATATGCACTATACAAAGTACAGGCTCTTACATTATCCATCTGTAATACACACTGAATTTACAAATTTACTGAAGGTACAAGCAGTGTATTAATATGTGAAGAAAATTATTATTATTAAAAAGGAAACATTTATGTATGTTATTATATTTGTATTTACACAAAAACTACTACCTCGATTTGAAAAATTATTATCCTTAAAAAGCTGCATCTTTACAATAACATAGGCCAAGCGAATCCGCGGGAAACAGAACAATAACATAATATAAACTATCAAAATATAGCATTTCAGTGACGGTAAATCTGAAGGCTTTTATACGCCGATGAATATCCCAGTGAAATTTACGATATGTTTTTGTATGCATATTGTTCAGTGTATCATTATTTCCCTCACGATCCTATTTCGCATTCAGCAAAGGTGTCTGAGCACCTTTGGGAACGTTTGATACTCGATCTGAAGTAAGTTTAAGCCGAAGGGAGAAATTTTAAGTATTTTCATCGTTATTTAAGAATAAAAGGTGTAAACTAGATGTAAACTCGACTGGGATTCGTGAAATAGCTCTGAATTAGTGATATTTTGTTTGATAGCTTCAAAATGCCTGCCTTTTCGCATTTTTATTTAACCATACTTGTAGTTTAGTAGCTCTGAAATTTAATAAGAAGTCTGAAGTTACGTAAGTCTTCTTTTACGTAAAAATATCATAAGCAAAGAATTCTTCGCTTAAATAATTGGAGCTCTTTTGACAATTGTACTGCCTACCGAATTTATTACTGATAGTTTTTATATGTGAAGACTTATAATTGCCTTTATTTGTACCTATAAATGTAAATTGTAGTATATTTTTAACCGTAAGTTTTCTGTAAGATAATAAAATAAAATAAATATCAGAATTTCGCAAGGGTTACAACACAATTTTTCTTTTATTTTTATGATATCTGAACATAAAAGACAATCCTACTAATATTATAAATGCGAAACTTTGTGAGGATGTATGTATGTATGATTGTAACTCTGTCACGGAAAAACTACTGAACCAATTATGATGAAACTTGGTATACATATAGGTAAGGGTTTAGAATAAAGTATAGGCTACTTTTGATCCCGGAGTTAGTTTTTAACCACAGGATCTGAAGTTACGCGGATGAAACCGCGAAGCGAGGCTAGTAAACTATATATTTCTTTGTTTTCCCATTAAGTTAATTGATAGCCATTGCTGCTGATCACCCAATATTCTACAAGTTAAAATGTATTGAAAGGGATATAGAAAGGAAGTTTAACGAAAAAGAGGAACAGGGCATAAAAGAACATTGTACCCCGGCACGATAGATTCCACACAGATGTAACAAAAATCACCAATACATTTCTTCCTTTGTTCACTTATGTAACAAAAATCACCAATACATTTCTTCCTTTGTTCACTTATGTAACAAAAATCACCAATACATTTCTTCCTTTTTTCACTTATGCAATAAAAATCACCAATAAATTTCTTTCTTTTTTCACTTATGTAACAAAAATCACCAATACATTTCTTCCTTTTCGCACTTATGTAATAAAAATCACCCATGCATTTCTTACTTTTTCAATGTAAATTTATATGCTATGGCATATACATTTTACGTATATACGTACTCTATCTCTCGGATGCCTTGCATTTGAAGTCTGATAATAGAAAATGCATTTTCCTATATAATTTAAGCGCGATATAAAATTCAGGCATTGTGAATTGACAGCCGACGTACAAGATCGAGCTTTTAAATATAATTTCTATACCAAGTAAGCTAAAATTCAGCGAGTCTCGAGAACATATTATGAATTTATCATATACTAGCTTTCCGCCCGTGGCTTCGCTCGCGTGGATTACAAATTTGGTAGAGCACAGTGTGAGATTTTGATCATTCCTGTTTCCTTGGAATATAATAAAAAATTAAGAAATTAAATATGTATCAATGGTTGTGTGATAATCATATTAAACTTTTGTTGTATCACAGCCAATTTTAACAATACATAGGTGATTTTTCAACTCCTTATGGAGCATTCTTATAGTTAAGGTGTTATTTATAAGGAGGATTTATAAGGAGTTCAAATTGTTTTTTTTCCATCTAGGTGTATCTTGTGCCAATTATTTGGATTCCATGGCATGACAAATAATAATGATATAGATTTGAAGGCAGTTCGGCGATCACAGACCTTTTTCAGGTGGCGTTGCGACGACGTTTACTTCACCGGGCATTAAAATGATATAGTCAAGTACCGTCTTGTCTGCTGTACTGCAATATTCTAAGGCCTTGTTCCTATAAACGACAGAACGTCATACACAAACGAATCGTTTTCATTAAAGGTTCTGCTCAACCAATCCTACCCTAAATAAGCGGTTACATAGCTAGCGTTTCATTAATTTACAGGATATTCAGAACATGTTCCTAAACACGTAAAATATAATGAAAATGGTCGGCGAGTATTTGTTGATTTAACATGATTTATTTAGTTGTTACTTTAGGTAAATTAACACTATTTGACGCAATAGGCAATATGATATCCACTGCACCCAGAGTCGACAAATAAATTAAAAAACAAGAAATAGGAAATATATGACGTTACGTGACGCTAAACTACCCTCCCCTCCCTTTACTTCCCAATTATCTTTACCCCAAATCCAATTGGAAACTAGAATGGGAATAAAAGGGGGGGACTCCTTAGAAACGCGCCTAACGCGTCCTCTCCAATGTCAATACCTGCTGAATTGGTTTAACACGGTGTTTTTTTCATTTATACGGGCTCTGTCCCTGATGTAGATAAATAAAAATATCTTGATTAACAGAAACCGACATAAACCTTTTATCTCTAGAGTAATGTTTGATCTCGAAAACTGAGGGACTTTTGCTTAACATGAAATATTTTTTCTGAACCGTCATAACGTCGATTATCTGCAGGTGCCATATTATCCACTCTTTACACCACGCCCTGTATAAATGTACGTCGATTCAATTATGTGTATTTCACACGGATGTTAAATCCGTTCACAGATTAATTTTTATTACACTGAGGATCGAACAAAGGTCCTCTCGGGTGTAACGGCTAACCTCCAAACCAACACTGTCATTACCAAAACTCACACATACCCCCAGTCCGTAACATCCTGAAGTATTATCCTTATAAATAATTTAAGTAACCAAACTCGACAAAACTTTAAGATTTATTCCGGCTATTAATTACCAGCTACCCGGAGACAGAACGTAATTATTTTGTAGAGGCAGAGTGAAATCCTACGCTCGAAGGCGCTTGTATTTTAAATTTATTCCACTTTCCGCCTTTTATTTATGCGGTATGCTGTAATTTCGACGACAATGACCTTTTTAAGTGTGGAACCGATGAGAATCATTTTATTAGATTAAATGCTGGCCTATTCAAAGCGTCCACAGGACGGCATCATTTGCGGATCGGATACGATGAGGATTAGACTAAATTCACACGCTTCGCATCTATTCTCTGTCTATAGACGCTAACGCTTATGCATTTGCAATCCTAGAAAGTCCTAAGTAGGTAGCCAAACCCCATGAGTGTGCAAAGAATATAAAGATCCATGAAAATAGATTTTTAAGATAAGAGATTCTTATTCGTGTGGCGAAGGATTAGAATACTTTTTTCGCCACCTGATTTCTACCCGTGGTTGTCGTAAGGGGCGTCAGAGGGTAATTTTGCTGCATAACATGAACAATAAAAGAGTGGGAGCCGAGCATTGCACGATTGGGCCAAGCTCGCACCGGTGAAATTGCCACACCCCCGGCAGAATATCGAGTGTTGCAGTATTGCACTGTATTTCGTACGGTAAGCGGGGTCCCAGATTCTATTTCTCTCCTATCCTGTTCTCCTTCTCTCCCAACTTCCCATAATTAATCCTCACCCATTCCCCTGCCCTTTCTTAAGCCGGTAAGGCATGTGCAACAATCTGATGATTTAGATGGTCATGGGCTGCGGTTAGACTGCATTTCTCGAGCATTCCTCGACTTCACTCAACCTCTGTCGGAACTCTACTAACTCACGTCCACTCACGTTATGAAAATTACGGAAAAGTAAATTTAACACCTCCATTCGTGCGATCTATTTATTAAAATATTATATTTTTATGTTATGAATTTTCGATTGAAATTCGTCATACGTCATATTTGACGTAACCTGAGTGGAAGTAAAATTAAGGAAACTTCTTAGAATACGGGTGTTAATATCAGGTGAAATGATAACTCCGCTTGTCTGCAGGGTGGACTATAAAAAAAAATCAATTGCGTACGTGTAACAGTACAGTTTTTCTAGGTCTCCCTGACTTCTAATCCAGTTCTTAAGTCTTATTTTTGCCAAAGTGATTAAGTCTGAATATCAACACACTTGCAATTGAATAAAAGGTTAAAAAAAATACTTAAAAAATACTTCAAACATATATGACACATTCCCGGAAATCTAGTTGGAATAATGGTTTCTCGGTAAGAAAATAATTATGAATGTTTCAAGTGAAACTTGCTAACTAATAACACGATAAATAATGAAGTTATAATTATGGTTATTAATAAATTCGAATTGTATATTTTTAAAAACGTTTGTATTATGTATTCAGTATCAACGTATTTCTCAATAGAAATATAATGGGGTAGTTGACATATCAAACTAAACAAGTTCAGTTAAAAAAACAGTTAAAAAATCAACCGGATTTTCGGTCTGTCTCTCGTAATGAAGTGTGTAAGAAAACAGATAGTTATGACGTCATATGATGTTTTTTTCTTAATTCCTGCTTGATATCTCAAGCCATCGCTGAGTGACGAAACGATCCTGTAAGCGTTCCTTTATTTTCGTTTAGAGGTACGGAACTAGGCTTAACTTATTGTTTTAAATAAGAGTGTCTCACATGTTTCCATTCGCATTAAGTTGTCCCATCGAGATATACACCGTATCTAAAACTCGATTACAAGTATGCTTATAATCGAGTTTTAGATACGGTATAAATTATATGTAATTTGATAATGCTTATGCTAAATAATAATTAATAAAAAAAGGAAAAACATGTTACGACCACGGCACGTAGCGCGCACAGAATATTAATACCATTATAAGGCTGGACGTATATTATTTTGAATGTCCCATTAAATAAACCTGAGTTATAAGTATTAAAACGGTCCATACAATTTATAAATGTGTAATAAGAAAATGAAATAGGCTAGAAATTGTTCAAATAAGAGCGCAGCTGTGAAAACTCAAGCCATGTTTGATTTTAACGTAAAATTAATGTTGGGTGTATATTTTAATAATTACCTCAACGATGAGGTACCTATTACAAAACATTCGAGCCTTGTTGTAGGTTAGTCCTTTCTCGATTAATAGTCTATCACAAAAAAAATAATTTCAAATCGGTCCATTCGTGAGATTAGCGCGTTCAAACAAAAATCTCTTCAACTTTATGTTTAAAGTATAGATAGTATACATTAACTTCTATTAAATTTCCAAAAATATTAAAATGATACAACGATTTTGCAAATACAAAACTTACTTTTGACTCTTCTTATTGGATAATATGTAAAAAAGTAGACTGGATATCCTTAGATTTAGCTGTTTTTTTCTTGGGTCTAATAATAAAAAATGTGTCATAAGGCTGATGAAATCAATATATATTGTTAATTCTTATTTTGCCAGCTATGTTCATCGTAATATAACTGTACTATGATTCTACACCACTGTGCAATAGCTGATCAGCTGATCACAAATTACAGCTAGTCATATGACTATTTCCAAATTGAGGGTAGCTGGGTTGTGACGTCAGTAAGACGTTCGAGCAACTATCTTTTACATTGAACTCTGTCAAATGACAAGTGACATTTAAAAGCAAAGATAACAAACTAAACTTGTTGCAACAAGTTACTATTATGTCAACGGCAAAATATTTAATGCATTTAATAATTGAAATATTAAAATATATCTTTTATATATTTTTTTTAATAATTTCCTGGACATTTAACACAACGCCATCTAGTCCCAAACTAAGCAAAGCTTGTACTATGGAAACTAGATAACTGATAGACATACTTAAACATACTTTTTTTTGTAAATACATACATACTATAGATAAATAAACACCCAGACAGTAGAAAATTACAATGTTCATCACATCATAATTTTCTACTCGTGGGGATCGAACCCACACCCTCCAGCGTAATTTTACCATTGCTGAACCACTGCGCCAACCGCGTCGAAAATAACTGTAAAGAAATTTCAAATTACTAACAATATATATAAGTAAGGAATACGAAGAGTTACCAATAACCCTACATAATATCGACTAGATTCTCGAATATAAATGTGAACCGATATAACGAACATTAACCGAGCTTTTCGCTCATTTTCAATTCAAATTGATTCAAAATAAGTTTTTCATTTTTCCTTCCCGGTACCGCCGCGAAATTGAATGAGGATTAATGTAATTTTCCTGGTAACCTAACCTCTAGATCTCCCAACTGGAATATAAGGTCTTTCAACAATTTATTGATGTTTTTGTTTCCTTTGTTTGGGTAATGATAATAAATGGGTTGACGATCCATTATGGAATAACCTTTTAGAATCTTTTTATCTAGTTTTACAATCGAGATTTTAGTACAAAAAATCTTGATACACATTGTTAAAATTACAGAGATAATAAATTTATGCCCCAAATACCTCACGTAGTTTCTACTAAAAATGTATTAGTATGTATTATATATTATATAATGTATGTATACATTATTACTCTTTCGCCCCACCTTTATACTCTTAGCTCTTTACCTTTTGCCCAGTGGTTACTTGGAAGAGATCACTGTTTAGTGATAAGGTCACCCATTATACTATATACATTGTTGTTCAAATGTGTATTAAAATACACACCCTACATTAATTGATATAATAATGAGTAAATAAATAAATAATTAATAAATAACAATGTATTGAACATAAAAGTCGTGTTCACACACTACAAAAAAGCAAGCGTTCGAATTAAAATTTAATTCTGAAATAGCCAAGATTAAATGGATATCCCGGGAATCTCGGAGTGATTCTTTTATACAAAACAAAGGATACAAAGCGCCGTCTTCAGAAGACAATGGGACAAGGAGGAATGTTATTTCTTTATCTGGATGACGCCGGGGGCTGCGGCATTGTGACGGATGACTATCTCAGCTAATTGGCATGAATACGGGTAGGCATACAGGATTAATTCAAGATTGGAGAATGCAGTATAGGCAAACGTGACGAGAATAGCCGATATATAATAATAATGATAATAAAAATTCATTATTGGCCTTCACAACTTACTTAAAACTAAGTGATGGTGGTGGATAGCGTTGCCGTTTCCCTTAAAATTTTATCCATTTTGGTACAGTACTTTAGGCGTGAAGAAGAAACAAAAGACTGGGCTACTTTAGCATTTATAAGTTTATCACACATTAAAACACTTCATCTCCTTCGTCGGAAACGGAAAAAGAGACAGCCTAGGCATGTCCTGGTCGACTCTGATGACGATATTACAAAAGCAAACGTTCGCCTGGACTCCGCCAGTTCCAGCTCTCAACACTCCACAGTAGAGTTACACCGTCTTCGCCGGCGAAGACGAGGTCCCATGCTACGCGCATCGCACACCCGGGTAAGATACCGTCCCAGTCAGGCCCTTCAAGCCCCTCCCTTCCTGCTACAGCCCAAGCCTAAGCTCGTGATCCCCTTCAAAGGGGACGCCTTAGGCATGAAGCTAGGCTAGGCAAACCTTCACTTCACCAGTAAAGTCCGTGTTAAACAGTAGAAGCCCGTCTAGTGAGAATCAGCCCCCAAAAAAAAATCAGCTTCGCTACACTGACATGTAGGGTGATTAGTTTAGTACAGAAAGCTTGTCGTAAACAAGTTGCAGTCACGTCCTTCCCAATGTGAGTCAACCTTTATTATCTATGATATATTGAGAGGCATTTTAGGTCGTTCCATTGTCAATTGTCGGTGTAATGAAAAAGAGGCACCTTAACCTCGATATTAAGATTCTTGTTGCCCCATTTAATTGAACTTACGTGCTAACGTTGCTTATAGAAGAGACAAATTAGTGAAATTAAGCCAAGAATCTCGGAATAATAAATAAATATTTTTTTTTATATTTATAACATCGCCATTTAGTCCCAAACTAGACAAATCTGTTCTATGGAAATAACTGATACACATACTTGAGCATACTTTACTTGTAAATACAAACATACTATAGATAAATTAACACCCAATTCAGTTCTGTAGTTTCCGAACTTATTCAATCGAAACAAATCTTTCCTCTTTATAATATTATTATATTTTTTAGTATAGATAATCGGCTATAACCTTTTTTGTGTCAACATAAAACTTATCTCAAAAAGTTTAAGGCTATCGAGTGTTATAGGAGAGCTCTTATAAAACAGATTTAAAAACCTTCGGTATTTAAACAGTAATTAAATTAAGGAAGGCTGTAATCTTTACTAATATTATAACATTTTAGTGTTTAGTCTTATGGGCTACGCCCCAGTTTTTAAGTTATTTAAGATCTTTTAACTGTAACTACATGATGCCTGATAAAAATAAATAAAAAAATGAGAAAGTTTTTCTAACTGTTGGTCATTCTGTCTTTTCTTCACTCTTACCACTGAAGAGATTCGAATGAAATTTTTAACAAAGATAGTTTGAAGCCCCGGAAAGGACATAGAATTAATTTATCCTGATACTCCCATAGAAACTGGAATTTACGCGTATGATTTTAATTGTTTGTATTCAATAACCTGAAAATATATTTCACAATTTAAAACAATATAAAACGTTAACACCAAATTATGTTAGCTGTATTTAATTGTCCAAAAATAGGTCACATTTTCAAGCGTAGGTAAAACCGCAGGGCGCTGCTAGTTGAATATAAAATACAATTGCAAATAGTAAAATAAATAATAATCTTTAACGTGTGTAATCATAAGAACTAGTTTACAGTAACTCGAGTATTTAAATGGCTCTAATGTGCATTAGAGTGATACCCAAGAGATGGGAAGAGAGGCTGTGCAAATAGTAAAATAAATAATAATCTTTAACGTGTGTAATCATAAGAACTAGTTTACAGTAACTCGAGTATTTAAATGGCTCTAATGTGCATTAGAGTGGTACCCAAGAGATGGGAAGAGAGGCTGTGGTAGACAAACCAAATGACGACATAAAATTTACAGCCGGCCCGAAATGGAGGAGGGTCACAGGGGATTTATTTATTTATTTATTTTATTCGACACACATAACAGTCACTGATATACATATATAAAAAATAACATGATAATACAAGTTCCGTATCAATGACCAACAAAAATGTGTATACAACATTACCATTACACAACAAAATTATATGTCAATGAAATATCTTAATAACATTTTTATTACAAGAAAATGGGATAGAAGTCAGTGGATATTGTTGCAGGTGGCCTTTGCCAGGAGGCACTCTGCAGTCAGAGACATCTTATAAAGCAATTTTTAATTATATACAATATACTTACAATATTATCGCAGAAATAAAAGGCTAATAAATAAAAAATATGCATTATGATTACCCACTTAAATACGTAACATAATATTATGAAATATACAAATCTGAAAGTTTGTCGGGTACATGCAATATGGCTATTAGCAATCAAATTACGCCACTTACTGCTTTCCTAATGAAAGCCTTGTAGTTTTTGATTTATGTCCAACTAGCTTACATCCGCGACTTCGCTCGCGTGCACTGCTAAAATTTAAAATATTTTTAAGAAGCGGAATTACACATTTCACGCATTTAACCAGGGGTTCCCAAACTGTGCGTATCGACGCCATGTTTCGTCGCAGGAAGTATAGAGGGGCATCGCGAGGACTTCATTGGTTCTCTTCCCATTGATTCGTCCCAATGAATGAATGAATGAATGAATAAACACTTTATTTTATGCACCAGTAGTACTTAATAATATTAGAAACAATAACTTAAAACTATACATAAAAAGGCCGGCCTTATCGCTACTGAGCGATCTTTTCCAGGTAACCCGTGGTTAGAGAAAGGCAGAAATCTCGAGTATAGAGAAGGCAAAGTAGGTGCACAACACAGAGTATAGTATAGATATAAATATTATTAAAAATATACTAAAAATGAAAACCAATATATAAAATAAATACATAAATAATACTATACATAAAATATATATACAAGATAAATAAATTCGATAGAATAAATAATAAGTAGTATTAAATGCGGATGGTAACAGCACAAATTTCAGGCGATACAATTAGAGCGAAAGATAGTATTCGTGGAGAAGGGTTTTGAACTCATTTAAAGATTTCGCCCGTTTGATCGTGTTACTTACTGTAAGCTATTCCACAGTTTCACGGCACGAATAGTAAAGGAGGAGCTATAGAAATTAGTCTTGTGAGCAGGCATATAAAGTTGTAATTCATTATAGGAGCGAGGTATTTTTGGACTAGATTTAAGGAAATTGAAACGACATTTGAGATAAAGAAGACGAAGGATGTGAGTATTCCGACGGAGTCGGATTGGGACTGGGTCGATTATCTGTCCTCATAATCCAATTTGAAAAAACTAGAACTCACCCCCCTGCGGGCACTAGGGCGTCATAACATATACTCGTAAGTGCGTCGCGGATTGAAAAAGTTTGGGAACCCCTGCATTAAACGGTTTGTAAACAAATTATCCAAAAACCTCAATTTATTTTTATAGGTCTTTTCAATGACATCTCATTTCCTTGTGTTTTCGCGGATTTATTTTTTTATCCGTCAACCTCATGTATGGAGTATCTCTCATAATAATTATCCCCTATTTTACCTCGTATTTTCGTTACCGTTACGTTACGTTACGATGACATTTTCTTTTGTTTAAACCATTCGTATGAAATTTAATCAAGGATTAATAAACAATACTAAAATTATCGTCAAACAGAGTTTTTTATGCTTCGCTCGCTTCGCTCGCTCAATTAAAATTATCGTAATCCAGCTAATATCCCGTTTATATACATTAAAATCTGTTCAGAATTTGCGGCGTCATTAATAATGCTAGTTTTTGCCCACGGCTTCGCTCGCGTTGATTTCGGAGACATATCAATAAAAAATAACCTATCACCTATTCCATCTGTAAATTAAATTCTGTACATTAAAATCTGTTCAGAGATTGATTGACCCACAAACATTCTAACATCAAAATTTTCACATTTATAATATTAGTAAGATAATAAAACTTTAAGTTCCCATAACGAGCCGTCCGCAAATTATTTAATTACCCCATCCGGATGCTCTCTGAGTAGTTTTGAGTTTTCACGGGGAGTGCTTTCGCATGTTCCCAGGTTTTAGTAAAATGGATGCCACACAAGGGTCGTAAATCTTAAAACGACGACAGGACCTCCCTGGACAAAACCCATGCACGCCATTTTGAACTTTATTAACACAGAAATGGGTTAAAAATGTCATTTATCGCGAGGCATGCTTCTATGCATGAAAGATACTAATTATAATAATTTAGGTTGAGATTTTTATGTGTTGTAGGCGACGATATAATTAATGAACTCCTTTAATTAATTTTTCAACGTCGTGTCATGCAATTGTTTTAAATTAATGAATGCACTTCGAGATAGAAATATTGCTTCAGTTCAAATATTTTAAGTTATAAATAACGTTTTTAATTATCATTTAGCTATTAATGAAATAAAGTAGTGTATAATTATAATTTGATTTATAGAAATTGATTTAGGTCATTATTAAATGTATAGGTCGAACATAATTGGTCCATAAACGCCGGAGATATGCTGTACCATACATAAAAAATACGGTCGAATTGAGAACCTCCTCCTTTTTTTGAAAGTCGGTTAAGAAGACACTAAACAAATACAATGCACAAATACACATATAAACATAGGAATAACTTGCTTCTTCTACTTAGGCCTCCAGGCCTGCGCTCACGAAGATAGATAGATAGATAGATAGATTTTTGCTTATGTGCATTTTATTATTTCTATCATTTTATTTCTGTTTTTATAACTTAGTTGGTTCTTGGACTCCATGGCGAATAGCCGCTCCTATCTTATATTAAATAAAGTTTAGTGTGTGTGAAGTTAAGTTTTTTTTTTTAAATCCTTAAGCTGAGGGTCGCATAACAGTACGAAACACAGTGCAATACTGCTTCACGCCGATTTACTGCTGGGGGGTGGTAATTCCACCGGTGCTAGCTTGGCCCAATCGTGCAATCGTGCTCTCACTCTTTTATTGCTGAACATTGTATGCTGAAGAACTACGACAATTAAGACAAGAATCTCGGAATGAGATATGTCTCATGCTGACTATGGTCAGCCCTAAACTTGTGAAATGTTTATTCTGAAGACCTAAAACTTGTCTCAAAACCTATCCCGGTTAAAGGTTAAAAAATATTTTAATCTTTTCTATGGGTTGTATTCAATTTGATGTCATTGTAGATATTGTAGAGGATTAAATTCCTTACAACTTTTGTTTTAAGATAACAACATTCAATATGCACTGGCCAAAATAAACGAAATCAAATCATTTCTTAAACAAATGTATGTAGTATTAGGAAAAGAATGTTTTTTTATGTTTTAGTAGGCACGCGGTTCACCTAATGTATAGTGACTGACCGCAGCCCATGAACATCTACAACATCAAAGTGTCGCAGATGCCTTGCCGGCTTGAAGGAAGGGGAGGGGATAAGGAGAGGATTCATGTTAGGAAGTTGAGAGAGGAGTAGAAGTCTAGAGAATTAGTAGAGTTTTTACCAATAAGGACCAAGACTTTTATGATAGGCATTATTTATTTATTTATTTGCAACACTGACACACATAACAATTTTATAAAATACCTTAAAGTAACACATAGTGTCGACAACTTGCTTATTATATAAAAAAATAACAAATGAAAATAAATTTCAAAGTAAGTGTAGTTTATTGCAGATTTTTAATCAATTAACTATTGTTAATAAATCGAGAGAAATAATTAGAACGAAGACAGCTACGATATTTTAAAAAGCTACTACCAGTAATGTCGAATGTCGATTATGAAACTACCATTAAAATGGCAATTAATTATGTAACAAAACGGACCCAAACCATCTTAAAAAGGGTTCACTTCACGCAAAAATAAAGATTTTCTTTATTCTTTTTATTCAACCTAATATTTTAGTAGGTTAACATTAATTCCAAGAAACTGTAGCCAAAAAATTGCCAACGTTTGTAAAAGTATGTTTATTTTGGATTGACCTAAATATGCATACCTATACCAAAAGTGTCGATAAAACGAAAGAATAATACTAGTATTTTATTAACTTCAAATTGAAACAATCGATCCGTTTCTTTTATTTCAACGCGTTTTTTGTTCAAATGATATTAAATCTACACTAATATTGTAAAGAGGAAAATTTTGCACTACTACATTATCCAAGAGTAACATAGGCTATATATAACACTAGGAGCGAAGCCGCGCGGATCAGCTAGTAATAAATAAAAACAATTCTCATTGTTTCTTTCTATGGAATGTAAATGTCATAAAATTCTTAAAGGATGAAAGATCTGTTAAAAAATCCGTGCTCGTTAGCACCAGTGTAAATTCAACAATTTAATAAATGCTTAAGTAAATTTAAATGTCGGCTGAGTACACTTATGTTTCTTTAAAATAGAGAATAATACTGATTTGTTACATTTTTTTTTCATAACTATATAATTTATTCAATGAATTCAGTGAAGTATTGAATTGCTTTTTTTGTAAAACAAATCTCATTGAAACAATGGAAATAGTAAAATATGATTTTCCAGAATATTTTATACAATACCATCATGCCCAAAGCTTTAAAGGTGAAAAAAGACAACCGAAAAAATGATTTATACAATACAAAGTGAGCTCTAACTCGGAGCGAGCCACTAGTTTATTAGAGTTTTTATGTTTGGATGTTTGTGCATCAATCATGCGGTATCTACTGAACAGATTTTTACACATAGAAATATATTAAGCAGAGACCTTTCGCCTCAACACAGTCCTTCATGAAAATAACGAACTACACTATTTTAGTATACAATAACAACTTGAATCGATAAATCATAAATACTACCACGGCGATTGATCAAACAAATCTAAACGGAGCTACGGACCATAAAATTGGAGTTTTTTAAATTTCACAGCCAAATATTACGCTCGGCTTATTCCGAATCTGCTGTCCATTGGACGCGATATATCACTGTGTTTTGACAAACACTATTGTGTTCTCTGTAGATTTTGCTACGTTTACTTCGTCGGGGTTGGACTGAGAAATAAATATTCAATTCGCCGAGTGTTTGCAATGTAACCAGTAACGTGATAAGCTTTTTACACAGAAGCATTTCGTTTTGTACATATTTTCGACCCGATTGGCGCAGTATAGCAATGGTCTATTGCGCTGGAGGGTGTGGTTTCGATCCCTACGAGTAGAAAATGTGTGTGTATGTGATGAACTTTGTAATTTTCTACTGCACCCAGACAGTAATGTATCTTTATTTGTATGTATTTACAAAAAAAAAACATGTTTAAGTATATCTATCAGTCATCTAGTTTCCATAGTACAGGCTTTGCTTAATTTGGGACTAGTTGGCGTAGTATTAAATGTATGGAATATTTATTTATTATTTATTTATATTCCTGAAAATGCAAGCACGCGTGTTGATACGAAATTCTATCGAATTCACGTGTAATAAGAAAATGGTATAGATATTTTGGTCCAACGACATGTTTTTCCAATTTTTATGTGATTGCAGAACAGCTTCAGACTTTCAGCGTTTGTATTTTTCGTAGTGGAAAATCGTTTCACAATTTTTATTTTACATATGTACCAAGTAGCAAGAAAATTTTCGAAACAAAGCGATACAAAATTTAGAAAAATGTGTTAATTTATTTCTGCTCTTTAACTAAAAGTGTCAAAGTTGGAATGTTTTTGACAGTACAGATGAACTTTTAGGCCGGCGACACATATGCTGAATTTTCAGAATCAGAATTAAGATTTTTAATTTAGAAAGGTCAGTAGATATACTGACCTTTCTAAATAATACAAGATCGATCTGTAAGGATCGTACCGATGAATTTTAAGATATGTGTGTGGTGAGGTGCCGGTATTTAAGATTCTGAAATCAGATTCTAAATTCAGACAGACATTCAGCATGTGTGAGGCCGCCCTTACAATGGCGTTACTTTTTACCCGTCGTTTGGGGCAAAGTGCCGGTGTCACTAACTTTTAAGTCTGGCAATAAAATGTCACACGAATTTTGTATGAGCTTGGAATATTCCAAAATAATTGCTCGGAAATTTTTTTGTCATTGTAGAATCGTTTCTAAAAGCGTTACAACTGGTCCTATAGGATGAGAATTTTTTTTAATGATTTTTTTTAAATGTGTGGCGACGGGTTAGAATACGTGTGTCACCACCCCATTCGTATCCTTAGGTGTCGTAAGAGGCGACAGAGGGCAATTCTGCTGCATAACATCTTCAGCAATAAAAGAGTGGAGAGCCCAAACTCGCATCGGTGTAAGTACCACCTCTCCACCAGAAGACCGGCATGAGTATTGCACTGTAAGCTGTGAAGCTGTATTCCCATACCATTCCTTTTATATCCTCTTCTACTCCTCTCCCAACTTTCGATTGTTGATCCTCTCCTTATTCCCTCTCCTTCCTTCAAGACCCTGAATCAGTCACTGAACTTCAGGTGAACCGCATGCCCCGCTGGCCTGCTATAACATTAAATATGTAATGTGATTTTTGAAAGACCCCAAAACCTTACAAATTTTATATTAGGATACACCAATATAGCGTTTAACTTATAGGCTTTTTGTATATTAAGATAGGATATGTCTTTTAAATATGAAATGAAAAGTTTCTAAGTTTTTTGCCAAAACAAATTGTTCACAGGATATACGCTTTTAAAGTCGTAGAAAATATCAACAGCTCTTCGAAAATTCTGAAAGTACAAAATTTTGTAACCTATATTACTGAAACGGCAGAAGCATTACTTGCCAAAGTAATCACGAGTCCAAAGGAGCCAGGCATGCTTTACAAAATACACACGTTCTTCATTAAAATCATATCTATAATGAATTCATCTTTGAATTATTATTCCCAGATTAAAACCCGATATGAAAGCCGGAGGTTCCATCAGCTATCCAATATCAGGGAATGAAATCCAATCGCAAAAACTATTCGATTTAATGGAAGAAACTTCTGATGCCATTGGACCTGATTGTTTAAAACGTGCGTTATATAACTATATTTTTTTCTAGGTGACTTTTGAAGCACTGACTTTTGCATTAGATATTTTGTGAATCCTCTAATCCTTGTAAATCCCTTACGGATTTCGCTCATTCTCGAACGATATATTATACGATACGAACTAAAATTTTTCTTTTATCTATACTATTTGCTTGCATTTTATCAATATCGGATGAACGGTATTCCTGATATCATAACACAAACATTTGTACTTGATATAAACAAACAAAATGCAAACATACGCTCGCTGAACCATCTTAACTCTAAAACCTCGCTTAGCTCGGTCAATCAAATATGATTTGCTATGTCCAGAAAACAAACATTTATTTAACCAGGAAATCCGATCTAATAGAAAAAAGGAATTGTCAGCGGACTCCTCACTTCGTCTTCTTATTCGTGTCACTTTTGACAGAATGGTCGTGACAGTCACGTAGAGTCTTTTTTATTGGACCTGGACGCTGTTATTTTTTGGACCATTTCTCACTCACTCTCTGCTCTCTGTCATTCTGGAACACTCATGTACTGGACCACCCACCGCAGACTGGAACTAATCAGTCCAACGCATGAAAGACCTTTCGCGTGGTCGCGGTCAGACTCTTACCCTGGACGAGACTCCACACTAGGGAGCCTATTTCGTGGAGCCTTACAAAGAATTAACAAGAAAGTTAAATTGTATTTGCTGTTTTTCCGAGCATATCTGGAGTATGTTATATTCGATCTTAAAATTATGTAGTACTAGCGACCCGCCCCGGCTTCGCACGGGTGCAATGCTGATAAAAACCTTCCTCATGAGTTACTCTATCTATTAAAAAAAACCGCATCAAAATCCGTTGCGTAGTTTTAAAGATTTGAGCGTTCATAGGGACATACAACATGACACATGACAGAAAAAGCGACTTTGTTTTATACTATGTAGTGATAAATGATCTTATGTACAAAAATGAATGAAATCGGTGAGGGGGTAATGATGATATGGGGGTTTAATTGGCGAATTTCTTATTTCATTTCATTTCATTTCTTTGGCTTAGTACAAATAAATCAATGTTAAACGAAAAAAACATTTTACGCACTATCCACGCACTAAATCCATCAACGTCTGGATTGAATAATCGTACCAGTCACCTGCCAATTACGTACCACGGGACCATTTTATTCAAAACCTCCCAAAGCACATTGCCCTTCTGATAATATGAGGCATTTCACCAAAAACACCGACGTTCGGTCACTTAATTTTACGGGAATTTTTGCAATTTTTTGGGCTTAGAATTTTTTAGTGCGGTAGCGATAATTAACCAACATTCTTTTAGAGTTTATTTTGTAGTTCTGGTGCTGATTTTTTTGGATCTTGATGTAAGCGGGGAGGGTCAGACGAACCGAACCGAAAGCGGAGTCAGACGAAAAAGGTCAGAGAAAATTATTATAAGCAAATCGTAACGTCTACCGAGTTGTTTCTTGGTGTCATAATTCAATATAAATTAATTTAAACGTATAAATTTTTTATCTTTTTTTGTTTCTTTGGTTTTGTTCTGTCACCGCATTAACAAAATAAACCACTAAAATCAGTGTTAGAAGCGCTGTTTCAACATATACTGAGTGGATTTCCGTTTTGGGTTTATATGCTTACATATATTTTGCATTTTTCTCTTATTTTGTTTTTTCTTTTATTCCTTCTTACCGAAATTTTCAGACTTCATATTTCTCAAAAAATGTACGTATTGATAGCTTTTATCAATTGTATTTAGTGTAAGCTGTATTACCTTATATAAACGATGAATTATTATTATTATTATGTTTTCAATAGTTTGTCCAATGATAAGTTAAGAAAAATCAAACATATTTTTATCGATATAATAATATAATAACTACGATACATCCTAAACGTCATCAGGCCATCAAATAGACTTCTTACGCAAAATTCAAAAAAATTTATTGACTAAAGCAAAACACGCTAAATCTACCCGATTTATCGAAATCGTATCGTAATATAACTTCACCGAAACCTAAAATTTTTGACGCTAAATTGGCGACTGGTCTAAGAAACACGGTTTAATTGGCAGCGCCCTAGATTCGGCAGTCCCCTAAAATTATTTATTAAGAACGCCACTTCGAATCTGCAAGGAAACATTTCTATATTGACTCGGTTTGGAAACTAGAACGTGAAATTGTCCATGAAATTTATATGACTGAGTTCCTGGAAGAGGTAAGCTAAAATAAAAGCCATCAGTTATGATTAACTCATTCCTAGAAATCTCGTATTGAGGATCGGCAAGAACATTAAATATTATATTGAAATTAAAGTAAGGCGGTATTTGCATGTCACGTGTTAATGCTTTTGCCGAGGCATACAATTTCTTGAGCCCGTGGATTTTTTTTTTATTTTTTATATTTATACTAATATTAAAGATGAGTTTTTTTTTGTTTGTATTGAATAGACTCCGAAACTACAGAACCGATTTCGATGAAATTTCGTACAAAGATTCTTTGAAACCCCAGGAATGACATAGGATGTTTTTTATCCCAAAAATCTTACGGGAACGGGATTTATACGCGGATGAAACCGCGGAGCCCAGCTATTTGTAAATATTGTGATTTAATTTGTGTATTGATTTCTACACTATATCAATTATTACATATATCAATTATTTATTACAAATTAGACCGGTTTCGAACACCAAACCGGTCTAATTTACTT
Organism: Phoebis sennae; assembly: GCA_001586405.1. NCBI lineage: Eukaryota > Metazoa > Arthropoda > Insecta > Lepidoptera > Pieridae > Phoebis > Phoebis sennae. Next base: position 544 of record LQNK01002420.1, on the reverse strand, counting down.
ATTAGAAAATATACAACTGTGCAGGTAGTGAAGTGTTTTATGTACAAATCAATCAAGATGCAGTTCCATCAAGGGGTAACAATACAAGGGGTAACAATACAAAATATAAATTATTCAATTTGTGTAGACATTGTATTAAAGGAAAAATAATCTAGCTTCATATTTTATTTGGAACGAGTTTTAAATTTGTAGATATAAATTAATGTTAGTTCTACATATACATTGCATCACTGTATATCTTATTTGATTTGTGGTATCTCCGCCGTAATCCTTGCATACAGTTATATTAATTGTGTCAAGAGATCTTGCTTCCAGTAGACCTACCATGAAACTTCGGACTGAAATATGTATATACTATGTTATAATTATTATATTTTGCAATTATTAATAATATTCTATACTAGCTATCCGCCCGATGCTTTGCTCGGACTACAAAACCATCAACCTACCTGATGATGAATTCTCGAAACCGGTTGTAATTAAACCTTTTTTGTGTCAATACGCATTAAGAATCGTTCAGTCGAAAATAATTAATTTAAAAGTA
>LQNK01002416.1:542811-629322 GCA_001586405.1 Phoebis sennae | reverse complement strand
TATTTGAATGTATTTCGTTCACGGTTACACATTATTGTTATTATTGAGACGTTTATTTACACAAAATAATTTTTAAACTCGATTTATTTGAAAAAAAAAAACATCTAATACACCTTAAATACTTTTCTTTTTTCAAATAAAAAATAAACTATGAAGTCTCTCACATTTTCAGACTTTGACAAGTCAAAATACCAATTTGTCGTTATTCTAAGCAAAATCGTTAGAAATATTATCAATAATTAAGCATTTTAAGCAAAATTTAGACGCTGAAGAAGGCAATTTTGTGGTAGATGGAGGATTTATATCTCTACTCTGACAATATTTCTTAGTTTGGAATTGCTGAAAATGTATCGAATAGAAACCGTGTTTAAAATGTTTTAAAAGGTATTTTATTTTTATTTAAGTGTTAAGAAATTCAACCTTCTTAAATAATGAATAATTTTGAATTGAATATTTGAATACTTGACCTTTTATATTTTATAAACAATATGAATGAATTGTTCGTCAAATCAAATGCATTATGCATTGTAGGTCAAAATAATGACTTCGCAAATAAATCGATTTGAATTACAAACCATTAAAATAGAACACATGTAAGGAATATCTTACCGCTAATGGCATAATTACATTGGTCGATAAGTCGATTGATTAACGTGTGCAGCATTAGAATTTTTTTAAAGGACATATTTATGGGTATTTATTTACGCTGCGTTTTGTGAAATATGATTGAGCAATTTTCGGATTGAGTTGATTTCTCAAATATTGAAATTCTAAAAAATATATCGAGACTACGAATGTTTGACCAGTAATGACAACAAATCGAATGCGGGCCAGCACGTCTCGGCACGAATGAAAGTGAATGATCCAGCGCCGTGGAATGAAAAATATAAATTTTACTTTTTTTATACTGAAAATCATACGTCTCAAATTCCAGCAAAAACATTTTTGTTTTAATTTGCATTTGATTCTACTAATTTTGCACTATATTATCTATCTTTTTTCATTCATTCGTACATTTGCAATATCGATATCTATATATGAATAACTAACTTTGCGCCCTTTTTTGGACTACAAATTTCAGTATTTGTAGAGGCGCGCGCACAGTGTGAGATTTTGGTCAACCCTATTTACATAGAATTATAAATACAAATTAAGAAAAGAAATATCTCAGTGGTCCTACGATACTACATTTTAAAACTTTTCTTGTATGACAAGCAATTTAACATACATATGTTTTATACATATTATGCAATAAAAATAAAATTCAGAACTGGAAGACAATTCGAAATACATATAATAAAAAAAGGTAATAACTTATGGTCCATATTCAGAGTTGTATATTGAGCATTTATCAATACAACTTGTATTCAAGTTTTAAGTCAAGATTTTATTATTCTAGAACGTTAATTAATACTCGATCTGACAATCGCTTCTCCAACGATCGTAGATCACCATTTTCTTGATCAGTAGATTTATTCCAAAACCTCATTTGAGTCGAGATCTGTCAATGAGTATAGATTTAATCGTTGATGGCGTAAATGTGGTGCAATTGACATTTGACTATTAAATTGCTTCTTAGACAGACTCAGATCAACATTCAACCGAGATTTGATTTGATTATCAATTTGCACTTAAGATGATGCCTTATTACAAAATGAAACTTAAGCTTTGTCCCCGCAGAAACTTATCTTGAGTAAGGATATGACTAAGTAGTAGTAATTTTGTCTCTAATATTTCAGGTCACTCAATTTCACGGTGCACCTTCAAATCTATACATTTAACAAAATCGTAGACTAGCCGTGTCTGTACATTTAATATTTTCAATAAAAAAATAGTGTTTCGTGTTTCATTTATGATTCTAAACTCAAAACAATGATTATTAGAATTTTTGTCTGTTTGTCTGTTTGTCGGGCGTTTCTACGCACTGAACTCCGAAACGGCTTAACCAATTTACATGCGGTTTTCGATTATGTATTACGGCAAGCCGCCCAGAGGTTTTGTTTCATTCAAATCGGTTAACAAATACAAAGATATGAGGGTTCAAAGTGATCCATCAAAAAACATCATCAATGCGCGTAGATACATTAAATTGAATCTTTTTAAGTTTTATTTGCACAGCCCTTTTCAATTATAAATGTACTCTTTTCTTGATCTCCAAAGTAAATTACAATCATGGCGGCCAATCACAACAAAGACTAACCAACATGCAGAATATATTATTTGCGTCCATAAAAAAATATGCGTTAAATTCATGCATACATCAACTCTTTCATTCTCAGAGTATAAGACAGATTTCAAAAATGTCAATATTTGCATAAAAATTAAAATAGAATTATTAGAATTACATAAACATGACCAGTGACACTTTTGTTATATTTAATTTAGGATATAATTCGAACTTAAACCTTAGACGATATATATTTACAAACATACGTTTCTAAATCTTAAAAATTGTTATATCACCTCAACTTCAAAAATCCAAAAAGGACAGAATTTTGATGCCCACGCGGATGAAGCCGCGGGCAGAAAGCTCGTATTTTAATAAAATTACCGATTTTAAAATACCTTTACATATCTTCATTCTGAACTATAAAAATTAAGGCCCGTTTTTAGAATTGTATCTCAAGCTATGATTAAGTCTTAAGAAAATTAACAGGAGTTTCGTTTGTTATGGCTGCTGATGATAGCACTCCTTTATATATTACTAGCTAAGCTCCTCAGTTTCACGCGCGTATATATCCTGTACAATTTTCGGGTTAAAAACTACTCTATATCATTCCTGAGGTTTCTAAGAATCTCTGTACAAATTTGACCCAAATCGGTCCTGTCGTTTCGGAGCCTGTTCAAAACAAACAAACAATTATTTCCTCTTTAAAATATTAGTTTAGATTTTTACCAAATTGAAAAAGACCTTTCTAACTATGTTTGCTCTTAAACCTGATTGCAAATTTTAATTGATAAGTAACATTAAATTTTACCCAAAACCTTCTCAAAGTATCGATTAGCTTCCCAGATAATCGTTTGACAGTCGTTTGATACCAAACCTTATTTTAGAAGACCATTGCGAAAATAGGCATCATATACATAGAGAAGTTAGAAATAGCTAGTTTTAATACATTATACTGCACCTTAAATTATACATTTGAAATTTTAATGAAAAAAATCTCATTAAAACAGTTTTGCAAATATTGCATTATACATTATTTAAAACTGACTTCCTCCCTTCTTAGTATAAATAGTGAATATTATTAAACAATGCAACACTAAATAGATTTGATTAGTGCCAGTGGTAGTATATGAAGGTGTCTTTTCTTCGAGAAATTTAAATATCAACTCAATTTTAACAGGTAATCCTAACACGGGTTAATATTTATTAAAATTAACTAACAATTCAGGGGCTGTGTGATTTTTAGAATACTGGTCAGTAGTGTTGTAAAGCTGGAAGAGACAAGGTAGTTTTATGAAAAAAAAAATATTTTCATGATAGGGTGAAACGTGTCGCAAAATATTTCTGCTTAATTTAGTAACTGAAGGAACGATGTTATTATATGGAGGATAAGTGTCCCATCTAAATCTTATTAAATCTAATGTCCGAATAAATATTATGTTATCATTAATATAAAAAAGAAATAGAACGAATCTGGGGTACTATTCAAAAATCCAATACAAAATATAAAGTCATAATTTATCAATGTTTAATAATATTCAACTTTCAGGAGAAATGACACTGAAACCACAAAAGGAATCATCGTGTGATATGGAGACCTCCAAGAAATCCGGGGATAGGGTGGTGATCTCCGGCATGGCGGGTCTCTACCCTGACTCGCATAACATCAAAGAGTTTCGTGATCTTCTCTACAATAAGGTTTTGAGATTTACTTTTTGGTTTTATTCATCCATACTGCAGGTGTCCCTAAAGTAGTAAAACATATCATCCTATGCATAATTTCTCGATCACGTGTAGTTTGAAAATGTAATCTGTGATTTAATTGAAAAAAAATCGGGTAAATTTATATTAAAATACTAGCTTTCTGCCCGCGGCTTCGCCCGCGTGGGCTACAAAATCTGTACTTTTTAGATTTTCGAAGTAGAGGTGGTATGACAATTTTTAAGATTTAGAAACGTACGTTTATAAATATATCTCATCAAAGGTTTAAGTTCGAAGTATTCCTAAATTAAATATAACAAAAGTGTTACTGTTCATGTTTATATAATTCTATTTTAATTTTTTTGCAAGATATTGACATTTTGGAAATCTGTCGTGAATTCTCAGAATGAAAGAGTTGATGTTTGCATGCATTCAACGCATATTTGCTTATGGACGCAAATAATATCTTCTGCATGTTGGTTAGTCTTTGTTGTGATTGCCCACCATGATCGTAATCTACTTTGAAATTAAGAGAAGGCTTCATTTATCATTAAAAAGTGTTTTGCAAATAACACTTAAAAATATTCAATTTAATGTACTTGCGCGCATTGATGATGTGTTTTGATTGATCACTTTGAACCCTCATATCTTTTTTATTTGTTAACCGATTTGTTTGAAACAAACACTAAAACCTCTGGGGGGCTTGCCGTAATACATAATGGAAAACCGCATTTAAATTGGTTAAGTTGTTTTGGAGTTCAATGCATACAAAGGCCCGACAAATAGACAAACAGACAAACAGACAAAAATTCTAAAAATCATTGATTTGAGTTTAAAATCATAAATGAAACACGAAACACTATTTTTTTCTAGAAAATTTTAAATGTACAGACACGGCTAGTCACGATTTTATTATATGTATAGACGAAAAATGTCACGGATATTGTTTACTGTAATTGTTCAATATATATTTACTTAAGCTGTTTTTGAAAATAATATTAATCACGAGAATAAAGTATTCTGGCCAGATATAGATTTTGTAATTGTTCTATGCTGCGTTAAAATACATTATTTTATCTTAATTTATTTCAATTTAAACATGCGTTATATAATACGATACAGCATTTTTTTTTACTATAAATTTATTTTTCAAAAATGAAAAATATTATACGTTAAATACCTATTAATCAGGTTAATCCAATGGCGACGAAAAACGCTCGCTGGGAGTACAATCATCCCGAGGTGGCTCAGCATACAGGAAAAGTTCCCGACTTGCAATATTTTGATGCTCAGTTCTTCAAAGTGCATTACCGTCTTGGAAATTCCATGGATTCAATGGCAAGGAAGATTCTGGAGCAAGCATTCGATGCCATTTACGATGCAGGTTAATATATAAGATCTTATATACGATCATTTTTTTTTATTTAAACCCAAGACTTTAATCATTAAATAATGTTGTAGGTGTGAACTCAGAACAATTATCTGGTACTAAAGTTGGAGTGTACATCGGCACTTGTTTCTCAGAAACTGAGAAGGCTTGCTTCTACGTTGCCAACTCGAGAACTGGTTTTGGTATCGCAGGGTAAGCAACTGTTAATTATTAGACCAGATTTTAATAACAATGCAATTTATATTATCTTCCATTTAACTACTTTTTGGTTTTGAACAGGTGCAGTAAAACGATGTTTGCAAACCGTATTTCTTACTGGCTAAACGCCAAGGGACCATCAATGTCGGTGGACCAGGCCTGCTGCAGCTCTACCGTCGCTTTGGACCTGGGTTATCAAGCCATTATGCATGGGGAAATTGATTGTGCTATAGTTGGAGGGGTAAATATATGTCTGCATCCACAATCATCTGTACATTATGGACGGTAAGATACCTACTTGAAGTTTGAGTTCAAATACAAATATCACAATTGTGACTCTCTTAATGGTATAATTTCAATCAATTATCATTGTTTAACAGTATCATGCCCATAAGCAAAGATGGAAAGACTAAATCTTTTGATAGAGATGCCTGTGGCTGCGCAAGGTCTGAAGCTATTAATGTTCTATTTCTACAAAAAGCAAAAGACGCACTACGGTAAGTGTTTTAGAATTTATTCATTTGTTTACTCTTCGTTCATGATTTTATAACAAGAAAATAATATGTTTCCGAAAATTTTATTTTTAAAATTTTCGGCGAACGCACTAAAATGTTTCATAATGAACCCTTTACTTTTATTGCATCGATCAGTACACTCATATACGCAGTTATATAAAACTCACGAACGACTGGACCGATTTGAATAAATTTACTTTCGAATTATTTTTGGAAGTCCAGAGATTTAAAAGGTGGGAAAATATGAAGAAAGTAGTAAAAAAAGTAATTTTATTTTTTCATACAAATAGTTCGTACCTGTTTAATATGGCACGTTTAAAAATGATGGTACGTAGTTCGCCGGATCAGCAACTAAAAAATAAAATTCAATTCAATCGCAATAAATAGTAGTGAACACCTAAACTTGCCTTGATTTTCTTAAAATACCAAGAATTTAAATAACATAATATATGATATTTAAAGGATTTACGCTGAGGTCGTCCATGTTAAATGTGAATTCAACGGCTTGCTCGAAGGCAAAAATGGTCCAAAATATGGCTTCTACCGAGAACCAAACGATATCGCAAATTTTTTGAAGACTTTTTATAGAGAAGCAAACGTACCACCTCGGGCTGTGCAATACGTAGAAGCAGTAGGTTCGGGTAAGACTTTTGTATCGTTTTTTGTAACCTTTGTACTTATATAAAAAGAATTTATATTTCCCTTGGCCACCACGTTTGTTGGGATGAAAAAAATTTAATAAAAAAGTGATAATTTGGTTGCATTGTAATGATATAATTATGAGCGAAACTAAAATAAAAAAAAACACATAATATTTGTCTATATTTTTAACAGCTACTCCAGAAGCAGATAAAGCAGAATTAGAAGCACTAGATAAAGTATTTTGTGAAAATAGAGACGATCCTCTGTATGTGGGAAGCGTAATGTCCAACATTGGTTATGGTGAGGCTGCATCCGGAGTTTCTGCTATAACTAAAGTTAGTATTTGTGTTTTTTCATTCAAAATATATAAATCATTAGACACTTTAAAACTTAACAGAACAGCAAACTTTTTTTTTAATCTATATTTTTAACGGGGTTTTTATCCTCTTGGATACGTCAACCCCATCGTACCTTATACAGCAATATAAGAACATCAAGCTTTATTCGCTATTAGGTAGACCTAATAGCGTGTAAAGCTTAATGTTCTGAGTAAGAGTAAGTAATTATTATACAACGTATGGAATTTCGGTGTAATAGATCGATTTGTTAACATGAAATTTTTAATAATTTCACAAAGTTTCTATTTTATCTTCTATATGAAAGGGGTCTGAAACAAAAAATCTCTTCTTGTAAATGTTTTCCTGGAGATTGCAAAAGTATGTTGTTATTTTTTATTTCGAAGTTTTTTCAGTGATTTACGACATTTTAAGCTTAAAAATTGATGTTGTAACCGAAATTATTAAAACTTTGTTTACATAACTTGTCCTATGTCACAATCACTTCATGAAAAGATAACTCTGTACTAAACATTTAAACGACAATATTTCTTAATATTTTAGACATTCAAATGTGTGTAAGGTGTATGGTATATATAGACCTTTAAAAGTTCAGTTTTTTAGTAAAATAGCGCGCAGAACCGTTAAATGCTCTTAATGATTTTTAGCACTTGTTTTTATTCCAGGTTATTTTAGGCTATGAGAACGGCAAACTAGCTGCAAATATCAACTGTGATAATCCGCGTGATGACGTTAATGGTCTGCGTAAAGGAAAAATTCGTATTGTAACTGAACACCAGAGTTTTGGAGGGGGATATACCGCTGTCAACGGACTGGCCGTTACTGGAGTCAATGCTCATGTATTATTACGAGGTCATAAGAAACCAAAGGCAAAGTATTTTTTTAGATATTTAATACTATACTTACTCTTGTTTTATTTACTTACTAGCGGTACCCCGCGGTTTCACCCGCGTAACTTCTGATTAAATGACAACTCCGGGATTAAAAGTAGCCTATATGTTATTCTGAACCCTTATCTATATGTGTACCAAGCTTCATCATAATCGGTTCAGTAGTTTTTGCGTGAAAGAGTAACAAACATCCATACATCCATACTTACAAACTTTCGCCTTTATAATAGTAGTAGGATTATCCATATCAACAGCGCACACGTAAAAACTTCGAGAAATTAAATCTAAACATGAAGAGCTAGTTAGCCATGATGTATACACCAATTATAGGCCAAATATATGCCATACATAACTTTAGTTCTACATTTTTTGACACAGAGATGAGGAAATATTTCTGTATTGAAAATATTCATCAATACGCTGCAATTTGAGTTCTAGATTTCTGACATCATTACCCACAACAGATCCAGTAGATGACGTTATAGATAACGTGTATACCTGTAATAAAATTAAATACTTTACTTTCAGAACTTGGATCGATACAAGACTAATATTCCACATTTAGTGGCAATATCCGGCAGACAGCAATCGGCCGTAGAAAAAATCTTGACGGATTTAAAGAGCCGTACTATAGACCCCGAGGAACTAGCTCTTTTCCATAATATTCATCAGATGAAAATTAGTGGTCACCTGGGTAGAGGATTTATTGTATTAGGTTAGTATTAATAAAATCGTAATGAATTTTATTAGGACAGTGCTAAAACATTGCATTCACGTATGCCTTAATCGTCCTTTGAATGTTTGAACGAAAGAAACTGACAAATATAGTGTCAATATTATTTTTTGGTTGAAGCAACATACTATTGAGGGTATTCTATTTCCACCAAAATCAAGTAAAACCTCCAAATGATACCCATAGTGGGTCGTTTTCTACTAAACTAAATCAGTTTTTTGTATACGTATAACTACACTACCACCAAAGCACTCGTCAAACGTTAAGAGTTTCAAGATAATCTATTTCTTTAGTAATTAACAAGAATATTATTAATAATATTTTATAATAATATTATCAATACTATTCTAATAGAATATAATATAAAATGTTTATTCAACACAAATACACAACCAAAAACATTAGATATAAGCTCGAATAGTAAGTACACAACACTAAAGTCACCATACAACAGGCGTAGTTAAACTTAAAGGATATTAAACATTGTTTATATAATTATACAACATACCCAATATTGGAATTAAGAAAATTAATACATAGACAAAATTACAATACAAACAATACAATTAATAGACAAGTGCTAGAAGATGATCGAGATACAGGGCTAAGCAACTTATACATGTGGTTGTGTAAGTTTTGTTTTGTAATCACATTTAGCAAGAAGAACGCGAGGTAATTGGTCACTGAAAATGGAAAAATAATAACTTTTTACCTAAAAATAGAACCGATTTCTATCTGACTTGGAAGTAGATATAAAATAAATTTATTATTTTTTAAATCTATTCGAAGTCGGTGCAAATCTTTTAAGTTTTTAAATAGCTAAAGGCACAAGGTTACTTGTACTCTTTAGTGTAATAAGGTGAAATTGTTGTAAACAATATATCCAAAAATACAAAATATTAGTAATTGAATGGTATACCGTTGTTAAGTATGTAAACTATAGACTGATATAGGTTTTATTTACCCTGCCGTCGTTCCTCACGTCGTATCGTCCCATCACTATTGATTCTTACATTGAACGGAAGTCACATAGTTAAGTCTAGCATTGTATTACATATTGTATGTAATTCTATATCAAATTTAATAAATATTAAATAAGTAAATTTAGTATTTTTGCACATTCCCACTCTGTTAAATTAATTATTGTACAATTAAGGTTTACAAATAATAATAATTATGTTGTTTTAGGTACAAATGAGAACAATGAGACAGTTAGCCTTGCCCAAAAAGCAGATTACTTCGACGACGCAGCTCGTCCGCTGTGGTTCGTGTACAGCGGCATGGGCTCGCAGTGGGCCGGCATGGGCGCGCAGCTCATGCGCATACCCGTCTTTGCTGCTGCTATTGAACGGTTATTAATTACTTATTATTTAAGAAATTTAACATAAACAATGTAATAATGCATAATAAATCTGAAAGTTACCAAAAATTGTTACAAATAACAAAATATTATAAACTAGATTTACCAAAAAACCAGAACCAGGGTACCAGAATAAAGGGAAATAAAAACGTTACATTTTTAAATCCTTTACAGTTGCCGAAGAGCACTAGAGCCAAAGGGTGTGGACATATTGCATATTATTACTTCACCGGACAAGAAAATCTTTGACAATATCCTACATTCATTTGTTGGAATCGCTGCCATTCAAATCGGACTCACTGATGTCCTCACAGAACTGGGGATTGTACCCGACAAAATTATCGGTAATGCAGATTTAAGTTAAAAATTATTTTCTTTGAACTATATTAATGTCGCTTACTACCACTTTGCTTTTAAATTAAATCTCAATACTGTTAAAATAGAAAGTTGTCCTCATAAAAACAATGTTGTAGGTCACAGCGTGGGCGAGCTGGGCTGCGCGTACGCGGACGGCTGCCTCACGGCGGAGGAGATGATCCTGTCGGCGTACAGCCGCGGCCTGGTGTCCGTGCAGACTCCCTTCATCAGGGGATCCATGGCTGCTGTGGGCTTAGGATATCAACAGGTAGGACTAAGTGCACAAATAAATACAATTCTATAATTATATTTTAACATGCTCTTGCGTTAATATGATCTTAACATGCTCATAAATTACTTATAAAATTCATGATTGATTGGTTAATAAATTAATTGATTGCACTATGTATAAGTAGGTGAAAAAAATATAGTTAACCAAAAACAAAGCGATTCGTTCCAACGTTACTTTCCAGCACAAGAAAAAATTCAATTCTCAAGTAAGGCGCTTTCCAAGTCTCGACACACTGTACTGAATATGAAATATACAACTTTTCAACAGACAATTTTTTAAACGCTTATGCCTGCTTCCAATAATAGATGAAGTCAAGCCAACTTTTCAGATGTCACTACCACACACGCAACCAAAAAAAAATTGGCATCCATTGGCATTTTTCCCTCAGTCTTCCGTGAACGCTTAAGAGAGTAGGAACTGGAAGACCGTCAAGACAACTTTGATGACTTTTAATTAGACCGGACAATTTAATTCATAATTATTATAATCCAAGGACCATACACAGATGAAAAGTCAATCAACACCAAGCACAGGAAACAATATCATAAAGATATTTTCTTTTAGGTCTACAAACTATGTCCACCTGAAATTGAAGTAGCATGTCACAATAGCTCCGAGTCCTCTACTATCTCAGGCCCAGTCGACGTTATGAAACAATTTGTTGAGTCCCTGACTGCGAAGGGGATATTTGCCAAGGAAGTTCCCTGTTCCAATATTGCTTATCATTCAAGATACATTGCTGAAGCAGGTAAATACATTGAATGGAAAATTATACCATATCAGTCAAATTTATTTTACTATATGCCTTGTTATGATTTTAAATGTCGCTTTAATAGGTACCAAGATAATGTTTGTTCTAATATATATTTTTACGTTTCAACAGGCCCCGGTCTCCTAAAGTATTTAAGTGACGTGATAAGAACCCCGCGGCGCCGCTCCGAGCGCTGGGTGTCGACGTCCATCCCCGAGGAGAGGTGGGGCGAGCCGCTCGCACAATACTCCTCAGCAGAGTACCACACCAACAACTTGCTGGTAAGTTTTTACAATGTTCAATTTTTTTTTTACTTTTCAACTCGGTATTATAAGTAGACTTTTAAAATTTGACGATGAAGATGCTGCTTCATTTATATTCTATTAATGTTACAGTCTCTTTTACAATCAAGTCAATCCATTGCAAAACAATCGTCAATCGTCACATATTTCATATAAGATTTGCCAGTAACGCAAAAGGAAACCGTTTATTTCTGTAGAACCCGGTGCTGTTCGAGGAGACTTCGTCGAAGCACATTCCAAAGAACGCGGTGCTGGTGGAGGTGGCGCCGCACGGGCTGCTGCAGGCGATCCTCAAGCGCGCGCTGCCGCACTGCAAGAACGTCCCGCTCACCCGGCGCGCTCACGCCGACAACGTCGTGTACTTGTTGGAAGCTATTGGCAAGTAAGTCCACTTCTTATTTTTGTTAAATGTCTCCTCATCAAAGATAGGCAAGTAAGTTTATTGGTGCAATTACATTTTTCCTTAGTATAATTTACCTCGATTTTTGTATTTTCATATTTTCAGTTTATACATGGAAGGATACTATCCAAAGGTACAAGCGCTGTATCCTAAAGTGGAGTTCCCCGTGTCCACCGGCACGCCCATGCTCGGCCACTTAGTGGAATGGGCACACACTGAGAAATGGTAACTTTATGGAAATTGTATCTTTATGGAAATGTTCTAGAAATTTTATGGAAACCGATGGTGTTGAACCAGCACTATTCTAATTTAACACTGACATTGATATTGTAAAGTCTATAGAATAATTCGCTATTTTTAGAGTCATAAAATATATTAACATACGCCGGGAATATCAACCTCCTCGTTTTTTTTTGGGAAGTCGGTTAAAAACAGAATTTAGTATCGTCTATTCCAATGCCACAATAGTAATGTTATCCGTCATTTACATAACTTCATATATTTTTTTGTTTTTAGGACTTTACCTTTGTATGTATCAGCACATAGAAAGCTAGCAGCCGCGTGCAATTTTGTTCTTTCTATACACGATGATGAGCATAGCTATTTGAAAGGACACAATATTAAAGGTAGATTATATAAATGTAATATATATTAATTATTTAATAAACAGACTAACGTAGTAAAGGCCTATCAGGGAAAGGGAAAAAAGATGTATATGGAGAGATTTGGACATGAGTATAAATGAAGTGAGAATTAAAATATAGCCAAAGAGAATATTGCTGGATTGCGATATTATTGATTATATAAGGTCATACATAGCTAGCGTTTTATTCGTTTATAGAACATACTGTGGTGAAAAAACGACGGCAAATACGTTTAATAAATAAATCATATTAAATTAACAAAGCCTCACAAAACCTTTTCATTATTCTCTTCGTGTTTACGTACATGTTCTGAATATCCTGTAAACGAATAAAATGCTAACTATGTAACACCTTATACAGGGTGTCCCGTAATGAGTGAAGCATATCTTAGGGGATGATATCTGGCGTATGACCTATATTGGGTTTTTTTGATAGATTATTAGCTCAGCTATCATCCCTCAAGAGTATGACCTATATTGGGTTTTTTTGATAGATTATTAGCTCAGCTATCATCCCTCAAGAGATGCTTCACTCATTACGGAACACCCTGTATAATCTAGCATATTAACTAAGTTCTCTTTTTGCCAGGAAAAAATCTATATCCTTTCTCTGCTGCACTAGTAGCAGTGTGGGACACTTTGGCAATGACCTTAGGGCTGAATAAGAAGAGCATATCCGTTCAGTTCCATAATGTCCAGTTCTTGGCCCAACCTTTGTTGCACAAGAGGAGACAACTCCGTCTGAGTGTAGCACTTCACAGAGGCACTGGCAAGTTTGAGGTAGATTTAACTTTACTTTTTACTTTTACTTTTGAGGTGCATTAAAATTACTTTACCTTTTATTTATCGGGAGAAAAGGTAGATTTACTTATTTCCCCGTACTCCCAACAATTTGTAAGCAACGAATAATTGTACAAAACAATTTATATACTTACACAATCTTCTTGAAATTGAAGATTGTGTAAGTATATAAATCATAAAGGGACAATAAACAAACATTTTTTCCCATTTATTATATTTAGTACTCGAGATAGTAAAAAATAAAAGTGAGTTTATTTATAAGCGACGAATAAAATACTTTACATAAAAAAAATAAAACAATGCAAAAATTAACATCAAAAATGAAAGTGAAGTTTATATTATATAGCTGCAATGAGATGAAGGAACAGGATTGACCTTTGACACCTTGTTACCTCAGTACTTATTAATAATTAATAATATATTTTTACAGGTCACAAATGAAAATATGGCAGTAGCTAAAGGATACATTAAAATGATTGGAAAGAGTAATATTCATAGATTATTTCAATTACCAGTTGAACATACAGAACCACTAAATCTTAGAAGCGAAGATATTTACAAATTGCTGTATACTCGTGATTATAAATACACGTATGTTTGCAATCGAAATTACTAGTGGCTTGCCCCGAGCTAAAGCTCGCGTTGTATTATATAAATCAAAGTCATTCATTTGATACCACACTCAGTTATATTCATATTTATATTTTTAATACTCCCNGTTATTCCCCCACCGATTTTGCTTATTTTTGTACTCAAGATTTTTTTTATCTATAATTTTATCTATAGAATTTTATCAAGATCAGATAAACCATGCTCCAGACAATCGCGATCACCTGTTTGACCCTCCCATTTTCATAACCCCTCCACTGATATTCCGTGGTCATAACGACCTAATAAGTAATCGACGATTAATCAATTTCTCCACAAAGAACCATCGATATTTCAAATTTTGAAAAACTTTTTTCTTCTTTTCATTTTATTATATATTTACATTTGTAAATATTAATACTGAAATAATTGCATTTTAGAAATTTCATACCAGTTGAAGAAATAAAGCCTTTTAACGGATTCTAGATGCAGTTTATTATAGATTATAATTTATTACTACGTTTCGAATAGTTTACAGAGAGTAAATTGATAATTTTCATCGACATTTTTTATATCCTTAAAACCATAGGAATGTCAGTTTAACATAATATGTCGCAGAGATCAAGCTATATTTTACGGAGTTTTGGAACCAATTCCTTTTTTAAGAGAGGAACAATTCTTAAAATAGGATTTAGTTGTATGACATTGCGTAATAAAAGAAGATTATTAAAAGTTAAAATCTTGTTAAGTCAACTACAGATAGTTTAACAAAATACACTGCAATTTCAGGAATGAATTCCAAAGCATACGTGCAGCTAACGCATCGTTAACTGAAGCAGCCATAGCTTGGAATAACAATTGGGTTACCTTCATTGATGGAATACTGCAACTCAATGCACTGCGTCACTCAAATACAAGCATTTCTTCTCTAGACACTGTAAGGACGATAAATATTGATATCCACAAACACAAGATATTTGCGGGTAACAAACATATTACTGCTGACGTTATTGATGTCTTTAGTTGCACTCGGTAAGTGTCTGTAATAAGAAATAATGATTATATCCAACAAGATTAAGGATTTTTTTCATTTTGTTTTTTTTTTCATGGAAACGAATGTTTATTATATGTATAAACATTATAACCCTTTAATGTGACTTTCAGATGTGGTGGTATTCTTATAGAACAATTAAGATTCCATGATATACCTTCAATTAAAACGGATAATGTCGAACTCGAAAGCTTACAGTTTGTACCACATTTTACAACCAATCAACTTAATGTAAGTACAGTTCAGGATAATGGAGAATGTTAACAATTTTTGATTTTTAGCTTTCCATATTCAATTTTATAAATAAAAAATACTGTTAAAAAAATTATTTTGTTACGTCAATTAGTTTTTGATTTATAAGCAAAACAAGTTGAAACCGCCCGACGCGGCGATTGTGGCGGTGTGACGTCATAAAACAGACAGCTCATGCGCTCGCTATAGCGCTCTCGTACTTTCTTACGTTTTTCTTGAAATTATACCGGAATTCTTTTAAAAATGTCCAATTAAATACCTGAGAATTATATTCTGTATCGAAACGTACAAATACAACTATCAATTTGCCAGAAAAGTTATTTATTTTTGGTTCCAAATGACTTGAAAGAAATGGATAAATCCATTCGGAAATAAAAGTGCCGTGGCTATATTAAATGAAAAATTAATAATAATATATTTTCATCTTACAGTGAAACTTTTTTAAAGGATTAAGCGCGTTTATTGATTTTACTTTTTTCAGTCACTCAGCGACGTTCATTGTAAAGCGTTCAAAAGGTTCAAAAGGAGTAAAACATAAAATTCGGATAAAAATAGTTATGAAATGATAACTATTCAGATAAAATTATATTATTTGATACCTGTTAGCACGCACCGTTATTAGCAAAAGGAAGAAATTATTTATTTTTGTATTTATTGATACTTTTAAACCATAGCACAATGATATATAATATTTTTTTGGCCACGCATATATAAAAACAGTTCACTAAGGAAGGAGGGAGGGGCTGTGAGTAGTACAAGATTTCAAATTGGTTTATTTTTATTATGTGCCTTTATTTATATTGTAGTCACATCTAAATTTGCAAAAAAAAAATATTTATCGCGAATGGAAACTTCAAAAGATGTATTTTTCGTTTTCATAGCTTTAATTCATTTCTTTCACGATTTGACGTTCTTTGTAAGAATAAAATAGCAACTTTTCTTGAAATTTACAAGGTAGTTATATTTGTACATTTCGGCACATCACTTATAGTATTATTACACTAGTATTTGAATTGGATTTTTTTTAAATTCGTCACATTTCACCGGCATCAACTTCAATATTTGCGGATAGATAATCGACAACTATTAATCCATTTTATTTAGATTTTCCGTTTATTTTATTAATTGAATATAATATTTTCAATTTTTAATTATCAATTCAACTATATCTATCAAAATTCGGAATAAAACACAACAAAATATGTACTGCACAGTCTATTACACGTACTATAGTTGCTGCGAAGTAGCGCGGCCCGCGCGGCGTCTGTTTTGTGACGTCACAAGCGGTCACGTGACTCTAGCGGAACTCGAAATTTTTCTGAAGTTTAAAAGCCTATAAAATGAAAACTACTTGGTATTTTTGACTGCAACAAAAAACATTGTATTTGTATAGGTACAAGCTATACTGTAACAAACTTTCAAGCTATTTGGCCTACCTAGTAACATTCTCAATTCGTGATTAGAAAATTTCGATACTAATTATTATATCTTTTGATTATTTAGGAAGCATCAGCTCTTTGTGTATTCATCCAAACAGTTGCTGAAAATTTAAACAAAGATGAATTAAATGTAATGAAAATTCTTGATGATTCAAAAAATGATTCTAAATTTGACTGGCTCACTGAGGAGCTGCTAAAAATGTCGGACATTAAAGTTAACATAATTGAATATAAAAATAACAATGAAATAAAGCACGTAAATGTCGTTTGTGTCAACGATTTATCTACTAATGAACAGGTAATGTAACATAGATCTATCATACATGGTTGTCAACTGTAAACATGTCTTTTAATTCATAAATGTTATAGGTTTGCAAAGAACTTTTCAAACTTCTTCCAACAAATACATTTATCGTAAATAAGGAGCATGGAAGTGAATCCCAAATGCGGCCGTCTACCTTATACAATATTTTAAGCAGCCATAATATTGAAAACCAGAAGATAGAACTAATTAAATGGCGCCCAGAAAATACTACATCAGGAACGAGCGCATTTACAGTTAAAAACAATTCAGATTTATTATATTTAATTTCTGTTTTGGATTCCTTACCAACAAATCAGAGGGTTCTTGTAATTTCGCCATATCCAGCCACTCATTTGGAAAATCTTGTTAGAGAATGGAGAAAAGATGGAAGAATCATAAATCTATTCATGATCAATGATAATATTGATGGTAATCAGTGTATTGAAGAATTGCCTAAATCTGATTTAGCTATTAACGTTGTAGATCATGTAAGTAATTTATATCAAATTGAGCTATTTTATATAGTGCTACGACAATTAATAAGAGAATAACACCATAATCACGACATTTCTATTCTAGGGCATTTGGGGTGGTAGATACCTCTTACCAGTTACAAAATCAAGTAACGTTGGCCACTGCGCAATGTTGCAAAGTTCACGAATTGGTGATATTGAATCTCTGAAGTGGGTTGAAGCACCGACACTCCCAGATTCCGGTATTCATGTAAAGGTATGTATTATAAGGGTCATTTGTTGTTGAAAATCCATTAAAACTCGTATAAAAAGTTTAATTAAGGAAACTTAATTAATTCGTCAACTCTAAAAGAGTTTTAATTGTTTAGTATTTTTAATCTTATTATTAACTTATTCCTAGGTTCATTATGCTGGAATTAATGAAGTGGATATAAAAAAGGCTATTGGAATACTTCCGTTCAATAATGAAATGAACCAGAGCTGTTATGGAATGGACTTCAGTGGGATTAGAGACAAGTATGTAGTTTTTATAAAATAAAAACCTCCAATTATCAAATTATCTTTCGCCAAATGAATTCATTGACTACTCTTACTGTATTAAATAGTTCATTCTCTTTTAACAAAAACTAATCAACTTTTCTGTACTTTGACTGTCATATTATTAAAATTTAATATGAAAATGAATACCATGATGGGTTATCATGAGTTATGGAACGCATGATAATACAATACAATACACTTTATTTAGCACCACAATTTTAAAACATAGGACATTTTAGGTATAATAAAACAACATTTAAGTATGGACTATAAAGTATGGATAAATGATTCGTTCTATAAAAATTTCAAAACCTTTTCCCTCCCTGCACCCTATCCAATTACCAAACTGCCCGATGGTAATATGTATAACAATGTGATAAATAATGAAGTAGTAAGATAGTAGTAGATAAAAATTAATGAGTTGGCCCGATAGAGCATTCTTTGGACCGTCATTATTCATAATGCCATTATTAATCAATTGATCCATAACATATATACTAAACATAAAATATATAAATACAAGTTTGACTAGTTTGGGCGTCATTATTAAATGTTACAATAAAGAATTAAATTTTTTTTGCAGCGGTACCAGAGTTATGGGCCTAATACAAAGTGGTTCGACGAGAAGTCAGGTGAAGGCTTATCCAAATTTGCTTTGGCCAGTGCCTGAGCACTGGAGTCTGGAAGACGCTGCCACGGTTCCTCTGGCTTACTGTCTAGCTTTTTACTGCTTGGTAAGCTTAAACATCGTTCTATATACTAATGAACGAGCATTTTTTGCGAATGCGAATACGAATTGTTGTAGTTCTTTATATATACTTATATAAAAAGAGGAAAGTTTTGATTTTTGTTTGTTTAATTTGAATTGGCTCCGAAACTATTGGACCCATTTGGATGAAATTTTGTACAGAGGGATAGCCTTGATCCCAAAAATCGTACGGGAACGGGAAATATAGAATTTGCCGCATTTGAATAACACACCCCGTAAATCAATGAATAGAGAAAATACTATTTATTTTAGGATATTTTATTGTAATTACGTCCCACGAAGAATATCGATGGTTAAAATGATGTTGAGAATAAGCGACAGTTTGGTCGAAAATTTATTAAATTTACAAAATTTTGAATTAATTTATGGGCATTCTACTCAACTATCCATAACTTTAAAGTTGCATGTGTAGATTTAAATGTGTTTTTTTTTTATTTCTCACAGGTATTTAATCATATTATATCATATTTGATCACAATGTTCAGGATCTGTGTCATCAATTGATTTTTAATGCTTAAACAAATGATAGATAATCTCACATTACATTTTGAAAGGTTTGTGTTTGTGTCTAGTGTATATTACACATTACCATCAAATGTTTCTTAACACGCAATCAAAAATAGATTCTGCCCTGGTATGAGGGTGTTGATTCACGGCGGTACTGGTGCTCTGGGACAAGCTGCTATATCGATATGCCTCGCCTTCAATTGTGAAGTATTTACCACTGTTAGCGATCGCAGCAAGAAGCACTTCCTTAAAAAACTATTTCCTAAGCTCAAAGGTAATTAGATTTACTTATAACACTCTTTTTAGAAAATGTATATTGTTTATTGATATAAAAAAAGGATTTTTGTGTATTTTAATTGCCTAAGTTAATTTTTAAAAGAATTGTTATAATTTTCTACTCGTGGCGATCGAAAAATGTTTATTGTTTACAATTTTTACAATTGTTATTCAACAATTATTTCTCAACTTTTATCAATCATCATACAGGTCTTGAAAATACTCACGTATTTAATGTTCACATAAAATGTTTATTAAAATATTTTCAGATGAAAACATCGGAAATTCTAGGGATGTCACCTTTGGGGACATGGTACTTACTAACACCCAGGGCAGAGGCTGCGAATTTGTGCTTGGTGGTTTAAAGAACGAACTAAAGAATGTAAGGCTCTTTTCATTACTACTTATAACTCAAATTTTAAATATAGAAATGAAATATTGGTAAAATAAATTTGCAATTTGCAAACATAAAATGTAGATATAAGAGTAGGTTTTCATTTTATATTTGAATTATTTTTGACTTAACGACGTTAGTATCGAATTAAAGAGAATAGGAGATTAAATGTGCGTTATAATCACGGAATAGAAAAAACAAGTGGAAGTGCCCTAGTGCTTCTTTAGTATAAGAACCAATATCAATGCCAAACTCACACATTGACAAATTAAATCGTACAATGCATACAAAAGACGCAATGTCAAAAATTGACAAAAAGCATTTCGGTTGAAAATCGTATTTATTGTTATTTAAAATGAAGTCTTTTTGTATGACAGTAAGGTAGTAATTAGTTTATCTGTTGAATCAATTTTCCACCTAGCATAAATTACTAAATATTCAACGCTAGAGGGCGATATTATAAATTCATTAAATTTTGGTCTTTAACACCTTTTAAAAAAATGTTATATTTACGGTACACCGTACAACCGTTTGTCACTCAGTTGTCACTTTGCTACTCACCCAGTGATTGATCGTATCGATAACTACATATCGATATTAGTTAAATTTCAACTATTACTGAAAATAATTAAACATAAATTTAAGAACTTCAAGAGGAGATCGTCCTAACTGATTCCTTAATTGATTTGTATTATAAATTAATATATATTTTAGTACTACTTATTTTCAATTTGTTTTTGTGGTTTGCAGTGTTACATTTTAAACGATGATTTAAAATCCTTCGTATGCGAGTCCAGAAACTCTTTTAGCTGATTTTATTCAATTTACGCAATGGTAAATTGTATTTACAATATTAATTTCACTTATTTATCGATAATTGCAAATTTGTCACATCCCTCATCGAAGCTTCTAGAATTTATATCATTTAATTTAGGTACGTATTAAAGTCAATTATGTACTTTAAGTCAACAGCATAAGGTATTTTTTAATTTGAGAAAAAATACGAAATTGTGATTTTCACAATAATTTACATTTTATTGTATTAAAACAAACTTTTATATTTGCTGGTGATAAGATACATCGCCATGAGACTTATTTATGATGCTGGATCGTTTTTACAATTTATAATTGCGCAATAACGCCTGATTTAAGTATATTATATCTGAAGTCGAGACGTTATGTCACATCAAGTAGCGAATAGCGACTGGACCGATGTTGTACTAATTCTGTACTTCGACGCAAAGTTAATTCTTGCAGGCTAGAGCAGCGAGGCACTTCCACTTGTTTTTTCTATTCTGTGGTTATAATACTTTTTTGTCCTAAATACTATAAACTTGTGTTTTCCTAAAGCTTTATTGTATTATATTCCACTTTGAAATATTAATATTCTGCAAATATAAAACTTTTACGCTGGAAAGAAATTTTAGCTGGCCGCCGAATATCCAGGGCTCGTTACAAAGTTAAATCTTTTTAACGAGTTGTCCAATTATATCAATACGTATATATTTGTAACATTGCCATTTTTTTTCATTATCCCTTTTTACGTACGTGTATGTGTCTTCCAGGTAAGTTTGAAGTGCAGTGCGTCGTGTGGTATTGTAATCGACACTAGTTTGCTACAAAACCGTGAGGACTACTACTTCGGAATGCACGCGCTGACACAAGACAGAACTTATAAAATTGTTAACTTCTCTTCGATATTTGAAGATGGGAAAGAACATGAAATAAAGGTAGGTTAATTTTTAAACGTTTCTAAAATTAATAAAATAATGGCTTTTCCATATTAAATAAAATACTTTTAAAACGCGAGATTATTTTAAATTACTATAATCTGTGTTTGTTTTAACGCGAGTACTTTCCATATTTAATAAATACTTTTTAAAGGATTTTAAGCGCGGTTTATTATACATTATTTTACATTATTATTAGCCACTTTACAGCGAGCTTGGTCACGTGGTATATAGTATTTTCTAGAGTGTGTTCGAAGCCAGCTGTATTCGCATACAGCTGTCGTCTCAGGCACCCGTGACCACGCTCGCACTAAAGAACTCGAAACGTCGGATTAATAATAATATAATAATAATAATAAACCACGTTCCTGTATCATTCCTTCCTCATTCGTTTACTCGCTCGGTAATTGTATAATAATTTTTCAATGCTTTAATTTTGTAAAAATTTGGCCTCGAGACTTATTTCGGGATATTTTTATACGCATAAGTTTAGAATCGGGCCTTGTAAAATCACAAAAACTTACCTTGTAGTTGAAATATTTGTGGCGTCACGTGACGTCACAATTCCTAAATCGCGATGTTGAAATGTTTTCGCCGCTAAGCATATATAAAACTTCCAAACATCAATCCTCGGGGCCTAACGGATGGTCGTGGTAACGTTGTTCGGACTGGCCGAGGATCCTCCCATTAGGAATAAAACTCATCCTCCATATATTACATTTTTGGTCCTCACCTCACCCCTAAAAAACTGAACCAGTTTTTATAAAACACCTAATTATCCATCATTGGAAACATGTTTGCTGACAAAGAAAACTGAAAGCAAATAAATGCACGTCGAGAAGCTACGGTACCAGATATGCAGATAGACAGACAGGCAGACCCGACGCAGAAAGTTGCTTCGAGGGATAATAATCGATATCGAACTGATTCCAGAGACTTCAAATGTTAGTGAGCGAGGGTATAGCGCGCGGCTTCGTGCGGCCGCTCACGCGCGTGGTGTTCGCGCCCGAGCACGCGCCGCGCGCCTTCAGCCTGCTCGCCGCCAGCAGGCACCGCGGCCGGGTGCTCATCGACATGACTCAACGCATTGTCGCCGAAAGAACAAGGTTCGCTCGATATTTATGTATTTGAAAAGAAGACAATTTCAATTAGGAAGTATTTCTGCAGTATGTTAGTTATGCTCTGTATAGGACTGGTTGCTCGGCGTAGCACAATTTTACGTAGCCTATGGTCTTCTTCTAATAATGGTTATTTCATGCTCATAAAGAACATCTTGATTGCTGCAATGCAAAAATTAATTTTCTTTTCAGATTGGACCTATCGCCCGATAGTACCCACATAATTATATCTGATAGCGACGTACTGGCAATTCAACTCGTTGAGCGACTAGCTGCCAGAGGGGCCCGGACAGTTCATATTATTAGCGGGCAGCCATCTGAGTGTTTGACGTATAAAATGAGGTACAAATTAATCTCGGCAGTTTGTTTGTTACCGTTTCATGTCAACATATTTATGCCAAAATAAACTATTCTTTTAAATATTATTGAATAGTAATATATCAATGTAAATATAAATAAGTAAGAAATATTATTTATCAAAACTACTCGTATTAGAGTGTAACATTATTCAGAGCAATGTTTGCCTTATCAGACTGTGGAAGGATACTGGAATGGAAGTAAAATCGAGCATACAAAACATTTGGAACAAGAACATTATTCATACAATACTTGACAACTCCACAAATAATACAATAGAAGGAATTTACAACATCATTACCAATGACAGCATGCTTCATCAAATATCTGACTTTTTGGAAGATTTGGATCACAAAACGAGGATTTTATGCCCTGAATTAAGGTAAATTTTCAAATTAAGGTAATAATGCAAGATGAATAAATGTATATATGTAATATGCAAATAAATTAATTTTATTTGAAATATAAACATTAAGTGGTCATAATATTTCAAAAATAATAGATTTTAAAATAAACCTTTAGATTCTTCGCCATTGTGAATGAAAATAGCACCATCGGAGAACAAGTTGCATTGCTAAGAAACCAACACGGCCAACCAGCTACGCTCGTTAAACTACCAAAGGTATTTCTAATTATTCGCAGTTGTATGTGTTACACAAAATATAAAAACAATTGATATTTCTTTATGAATATAAGTTCATGTGCTTACTTTTTACCTTTTGGATATTTTTTTAGGAATTCTAGATTATTATAGATTAAACTTGTTTCCCCATTTTAATATTTGCAGCCTGGGAAAGATAAAGAATTATTGATGCCAGTCAATAGTGCAATCGACGCAGTCGAACAAGCTCTGCTGTCTCAGGCGACCGTCACGGAGGCGCGCTACGTACCAGAAGGAAGGAACAAATCTTTGCTTGCTGATATCATCAAATGGGCTGGTTCGTTGCAATTTATTGTCGTTGTTATCGCTCGAAAATGACTATATTAATTTTATTAAGTTTATTAATGTGACTATGCAACACAATCTAAATTTATCATCTTATTACACGAGGCAGCAAAGGCAAAATTAAATGTATGCTTTTTGAAGTTTCTGGAACATACATTTGCAGGTATCAAAGTTCCGGTTCAAGTTGACGAAAGCCTGACGTTATCAGACTTGGGAATGGATCTAGCGAAAGCGCAGACTGTGCAGGTCAATTTGCGAAACGAGTACAATATATCCCACCGTGAAGATGAAATACCTAACCTGACATTACTAAGGTAAAAATATAGCTAATACGATTAGTCTTCGAGACTTGAAGATAAAATAAGTCAGTTTCCTAGTTAGATTCGCAGTATTACATCAATATAAGATAATATTCACACTTTCAAATAATAATTGTCTCTTATAACATTATAGAATTCGTGAAATAGAGGAACTATTATATGAAGCAGAGTTCAAGGATACTGAAGGCTTGGACACGTTTTATTCCTATGTAGATCTCGACGAACTGTTTGCAACGACGGAGATGGCATTTTTATCTACATTAACCAACAATTCGTCAATGGTAAGTTCTTTTTTTAATGTATGATTTGATTTAAATTATGTTGCCATTTTCAAACTGATAAAAAAACAATAAACTTATAATTTTTCGATTTCAAAAGGTATGGGTTATTTTGCTTAGTTAAAGATTTTGCGTACGATATGTTATTGCAATATTTCCAGCGTGACGACGAGTTCGACTCGAGCCAAAAGTTCCTGTGCATAATCCCCGGAGTGGAGGGCCACTACCGGCGCTTCGCCGACATGTGCGAGCGCCTGAAGCTGCCGGCGCTGGCGCTGCAGCCGGGGCTGGCGGCCGCGCGCCACGAGACCTTGCAAGATATCGCTCTTCGCTTTTCCATGGTTACTGCCAATCTTCCAATCTTTGTATCGTATCTTTGTGACAAATTATATTGAAAAGTCACTGATTGTGAAAAGAAGTTAACTCTACCCTATACTAATTTAGAATGAATCAGTTGGATGATATTTAGAGAAATTGCACATTTTATCTCTGTTAATGATACAATTTTAACATAGTTAAAAGAAGTAGCGTGAAATTATTGGTTTTGTTCGTTGAATTGCAATTTGTTCATTTCAGACTCTACTCAAGCGAACTGAATTAAAGGACAATTTTTACCTCCTGGGTTATGAGTCGGGAGTTATGATTGCCTTAGAAATGGCGGCCATCTTGGAAGAACACGGTAGGTTACGTTCGCGGGCACTGAGAGAATAGAACTTAAGGTTAAAGTTTAAGTAACTGAAGTAATAACATATTCATTTTTCTCATTTTCAGGTCTCACTGGGGTTGTCTATTGTGTTGGTGGTACGCCTAAAGAAATCCAAACCCAATTTGCCTCGAAACTAAAGGAATTTAAAGACGAGCATTCGCTACAAGAAGCCGTCGGTGCACACATGGTGAAAATAATGTCAGGCGAAAATAGTGATTCCCTGAAGAACACCTTAAGAGAAACTGCGACATGGAAGGAAAAAGTCGACTGTTGTCTACGAAATCTAAGAGGAAGAGTGAACCATTCCTCTCAATATGCTAGAGAGCTCATAGAAACAGCATACTCACGTCTCATTCAAGTTAGACAATATTCGTCTAAACCGCAGAAACTGCGATCCCTACTTGTTCTCCTGAGAGCTGACATTGGCCGCTCTATAGAAGACAGTGAATTGACTCTACAGGAATACTCTCACCAACCAATAGTTAAATATGACCTTAACGTTCCGTTGGCCTACGCAACTCAAGATTTGCGTTGTGCTGGAATTATAAACCGACACCTCGATGACGATATATTGGAAGCTTTTGAGCAGAAAAACCTCTGCGAAACCTACTTGCTTAATGCTGATACCTTTATGACAACTGTTACTGATGCTTAATTATTATTACTCAATGGAATAAATGTTTTGTTTTGTATTAATAATTGTTTCCATTAACATATGTGTTATACCTAAATCTTTGTGTCTTTATACAAAGACTAGAATAATAATTTAAAAAATTGAATATTCCTAAAATAAATAAATTCAATTAAACATAATTTTATCTCTAAGCAAATCTTGTTTGTATTAAGGAAAATATACAACATATAAACATTCTTTTTTGGTAAATACATACATACTATAGATAAATCAACACCCACACGGTAAACATTTACAATGTTAATAACATCATAATTTTCTACGCGTGGGCATAAAAAATATATGTGACAATACTAATGTTGTACTATTTTAAGTAAAATAAATAAAACAATTATTTTTAAATAACTATGTACATAACAGTATATTGACACAACAACATCATTCCATAAATGTTTTCGATAATTTTTCTACAATAATCCTCGTTCGTTCTGATAGATACTGATCAAATTGTCCGAGGAACTTGACAACATGCAGCATTCTCTGTACTCCCTTCTTGAACCTTTCAACTCGCTCAGCGCTCGATTCCTCGTCCAAAGCTTGTCTCAGATGAAATATCATTGGCGGACCAATTTTTGGTGCTCTCGATGGTCCCCGTGGTCTCAATTTTGGAATATTTAATCTTGAGGGTCTTATTCTAGATATTTTTGGTTTTGGAAAATCGAGCTTCGGTATGAACCCGCTGGGTGGCGCCACAGCAGCTCGAACAGGCGTATCACTGTAGCCAGTTTGATCTGAAATTCTCGGTTCCTTGAGAATGATTTTCCCATCTTCTATAGTTTTTGGTATAGCTTTATGTATGAGACCGCAAAATGAATCGACGTCTAAGCTTGGGTTACTGTTGAATAACTCAGCTGATTTTGATTTTGGTGATGAACGATTCTGAAATTATTTTTAAACAGTTATGAGTATTTATTTTGGTGAATACGCCAACATATTATAAAGAATAAGAAAATGCCCGAAGAATTTACAATGTGAAAAAATTAATAATCTATAACTTAAACTAGAAGCCATCTATATATGTTGTTTATATATTTCCTTCATTTCTTTAAAGATCAATATAAAGATAAGACTCAAATCCTACAAACTGACATTGATAAGGAACTTTATTTAAGCAACTCGAAACAGACAATTTTAAAACTAAAGCAAGTGAAGTATTTCTACGTCACTTGTGTTATTATAAACTTTTTATTTCTGCGTCCTATTGATTCTCAACTCAATTTTAAATTTATAATATAAATGCGTAAAGGTAACATAGGCTCAGTCTTCACTGATAATATTATTATGTTATCTTGTCTTTAATTTATATTACTATTCCATCAATATTATTTTCTGGGCATTCGACATTCGGATGCCTTTTAAGCCAGATAATTATTTCATATTAACATATTTATTAATCGAACAATACAAAAACGAACCTCATCAGATCCACAATCGATTGTCACTTGCAGTGGCGCTGGGGCGGTCCATCCTATCCCCACCTGGAAGCACAAAACGTAACATCAAAACTAGACAATTCGCGAACCACAAACGTCACGTTCCAGAACTCACGCGAATTATCAAATAACTATTCTTAGAAAAACCTACCAATATGGATAAACCTATAATCACCACGTTCAGAGACATGCTATAGCTCTCGTGTACGATACATTTTTACCAAACTAAAACAACGCAGTCACGTTTGAATGTAACACGCAGAATCAGCAGAAATGAGGAATGCTCAACCCAGTAAGGCAGTCGGCAAGGTTATTATCACTACGTGACAAGGAGATCATTATTTTTTACGTTTGTACCAAAATGCAGTGGTTAGTTAATAGTATCTACGCGGGGAGTGTGGTTTTATATCTTATCACTAAATTTTACTACGAAGATGAATGTAAGAAGAGGCTTGATCTGGACATGCGTCGCGGTTATGGTTGTGATCGCTGCAGAGGTTTGTGTTCACCTGTAAAATTATTATATTTTATATATAAAGTAATACAAATTATCATCATTTGTAGCGAATTTACAAAATATAAAGTACAATAATGTCAACTATCACTTATTAAACGTTCCAATTCTGTTTACGTTCTAAATTTCAAACAATTTGTAGTTGTTAGTACGTAACTAATTGTAAACAGAACCGAAATGTTTATATTATAAACATAAGGCATTACTTTTATTGTTGTATGTTCAATATAAAATATTTGAATCAGTAATTTCGTGAAAACATTTTTACTTACCTCAAAACGGATTTTTATGAGCACCTTTAATGAGCAACCCATTTAGTAACTATATTAAATATCTTCTTCAAAATCCTGCGTAGTAACTGTGCTCTGTCTGTAATTAATTCTTTTTTCTGTTTTATACTTTTTTAAGTGTGAATTTTTTTCATGATTTAATTGGTTTTGTTTTATTTTTTAAATGTGATTTTTATATTTCCAAATTATGAGCGAATAATAAGAGTCTTATTAAAAGTTTATTTCGCTGCATATATATCTTTGTACCAAGTAAATTATTACCAAAATAAAAAAAAAACTAACTATCGAATGTTATTATTTATAATCAATGATTTTAAGAGGTCATTTAAATCCCTTATACTTTTTTATAGGGCAGTGAATTTTTCAAGAGAAGCCTGTTGCATCGTTCGGAGAGAGACACATGTTTTACGTGCAAAGCCGAAGATAGACCTTTCGTACGGACCCTTGCAACATATTTCACCAAATTCAAAGATGTAGCGATTCGCGCTTATAATGGACTAATGGATAAAGCGAAACAACAAAAATTAACATAATATATTCAAATAGTACGCAACATTTAACCATTTTATTCCAATCTATTAAATGCAAATTAAACTAAGTTTACATTCCATTGTTCTAGTAATGCAGATGAGCAGGCAAATCCAAAGAAATAATCTATTTTCGTCTATATTCCTTCATGTTCATATTAACATTCATGAATGTATTGCGTTGTAGTCGTCCAAAATCCAGTAAAAAGTAATACAACAATAAAAAAATTGCTGCCTGCATTTTTTTCTTAGATAGATAAATAAATTAGTTGATATCTTTTAGAATAAACTTTAAAGTTAAAAGTTTACCTAATCATTAAATTTAGAAAGTAAGTTATTATAAATGAATTATTTAATAAAAAATTAATCGTTATCATGACTTTTATTTGATCACACCCATATTGATACAATAAACATTTCACAAACTTAAAGTAACAGTTTCTTAAATCTTAAAAACTCTGCAGTAGTCAAGGAACCCTTTTTCTTTAAATCTAATAATGTTTTTAAGATACTTTTATTTAATTTTGAGGGAATTTTAATCACTGGCTTTATTTCCGTACTTAACGACTTAAGACCCATTTTCCTTTTAAGTAATGGTATCTTTAATGGTTTTGTCACTCGTGGTAAAATAGGTAACGGCAGTAATGGTAACGGGGGAATTAGAGGAAGTAAAGGTAAAGGTAAAAGGGGTAACAATGGTAATTTTGGAATAATAGGGGGAGTAATTACTGACATCTTTGGAATCTTAGGTAAAATAGGCAGTTTAGGAGTTTTAGATGGTATTTTAAATAACTCAGATTTAAGTGGTTTTAATTTAGGTAGGGGTTTTAATTTTGACTTTAGATCCAACGAGGGCAGCTTCGGTAAGTGTAAAGGAGATGTCAGTTTGAATGGTGACTTGTTGGAATTTATATTCACTGTTACTGGAGAGTGTCGGAAAACTTTCTTGATCACTATTGGTGGGGCTAGTCGCCTATGGTCACCAGCTATTAGACCCAGATTTACGCTACACGATATTTGTGGCTGAAACAAAAATTTATTATAACTCTTAAGAGTAAATAATAATATGAATAGTAGATAAAAAAGGCTTTACCATAATTAAGATCCATGTTGTTATAAAAACAAAAACACGTGCTGCATTTGCAAAAATCATGATTGTTTGTGAATAAAGTAAAAATAAGCACTGTAAGTAATCTTTGTGAGACAGTGCTTATTGTTTCATCTCGAAATGCGTTTGAGATAAAACACGATACTAATTGAACAATAAAAGATAATTATTCAAAAATGGAACAGTGTGATGGTGGGTCTTTGGTACTGCAACATGTAAATGAACCACAAAAATAAATTGTTCAAACTATTTCATATAATAATGCTGAAATTGAAACAGATAATAATACAACCTGATAGTGTTTAGATATGAATTGTAAAATATTCTATCGATAATATTTTAATGTTTCTATCGTCACGTTTGATCTTTTATCGTGTAAAAGCTTGCCACATAATACGACACTGTGGCATATGCAATCACTTTTATGCATAATCGCATTTCTTTTAAATACTACTAATGTTTTTAAAAAGCCACAATTAAATTAAATTCTCTTTCGAAAAGAACGAAAATGGGGGGAGGAATATTTTGGTCTTCCCTGGTTGTGCTTTGCTTGACGACGAGCTACGTCATAGCTTGTAGTGAAAAAGAGCTCTGTCTGGTATATATACTTTTTAGTACATATTGTATATACAAACACTCGAGATCTAATAATCCTTAAATAATAATAATTATCTTTCTTCCAGTTGGAAGCCCTTAAAGAATTCAAGGAATGTAAGAAATGTGCATTGGCTTCGTATGTATCCCCAAATTTCATTATAATTTATTAACTTATATGATATTGCTCCAGAATTTTCTAACTCTCACTTTTATTTACAGTGCTTTAAAGCCTCTGTTACTAGAGAAGCTTGGTAAGTGTATCAAATTACATTGAAGTATGATTTTTATGTAGAATAAAAAATAATGTACAAATACAATATTTTACAGAGAAAAAAGAATGCAAATCTTGTTCAGTATGTGGTAAGGAACCACCGCCCACCATTCTGTTGATGCCGTCGGATCCTGCCCCATGTCCGTGTGCCCCACCGCCGCCTACACCAGTCATGTTGCCCGCGCCGTGTGCACCGCCTGCCCCCATGCTGCTCCCAGTTCCTTGTGCCCCTCCTGCCCCGATGCTAGCTCCTGTTCCTTGCGCTGCCCCAGCCCCGTGCGCACCACCCGCGCCTATCATATCAGCTGCTCCAAGTCCAGCCCCAATGATGATGCCTGCCCCTTGTGCTCCTCCCGCACCAGTTATGATGGCCGCTCCCGCACCAGCTCCCATCATGTTATCAGCACCACCTGCTCCTTCGCCTTATCCCGCGTGTTGCCAAGCTCCTGCTCCCATAGTGATATCCCTCGCACCTCCAGCCCCACCGCCCTGCGCCTGCGCACCGGCCCCGCCTCCCGCCATGCCGATGACTGCGTACATGGTACCAGCGCCCGTTCCCATATCATTGGAAGCGAAGCCATGTGGATGCGGATGCCACTTTTAAGCTTCAAAGTCATTTTTAAACAAATTTTAGACCAATTACATTATTATTCACATCCTTTTATGATATAATACATTTTTGTCGTTTTGAACAAGTTTTTATGAATTACAGTCCAAAACATACTTCAGTAATAAATAAATTATTAGCCATGTGATGTTTCTCTTTTTAATTAATAACTATGTCATTTATTAGTAGCAGTAGAATCAAGCGGAGTAGTATAATACTGATAAAATTATGTCTTTTAAGTTATTAAACATAAATATTTGAATAAATTATAAAGTCTTACATTTTATATTGGTACTGCTAAATATGATCTTTAAATAACATATTTTTTTAATTTTTCCTTAACCTAACAGAGATCAAAAAAATCGAATCTCTAAAAATAAAAATTATTTAAAATACTTTTGAACTTATCTCATAACCTACACATACATCCTTTTGAACTTATCATAAGTGAAACGAATTTTAAACATTTTTTATATTTTGCAAGAGGAGTTAAATAAAAAAATTTTAAGTTATTCACTATAATATGAAGCACTTGTTTGTATTCTCAAAATTACTATTCTACATTTTAACGATGTGGTTGACTATCGCATACTTATGATTTGAATTTCACGTATGCAAATTATACAGAAGCCGATACAACTATTATTTATTATAACTTATTCAACGAAATAACAAGTATGTGACGGTTTATACTGTAAGAGAGGGCTTCGTCAAGCAGTGAATATAAACCTAAAATGCTTAGCCTAAAATGTGATATTTAAGAAATAAGAGCCAGGGTTAAAAAGTGGCCTATGTTTTATTAACCCTAACCTATGTTTATGCCAAATTTCACCAATAATGGATTCTTAATCCACCTTGCAGTTATTATTCTTGTTTGGTACATTGATTTTTGTTTAAAATTGTGTTATTTTAATTAAAGTCTAATTTAATTATGCAGACATTTATATTAATTTAAGCAAGATCATTATAAAAAGTTTACGAAATTTCAAATAAAATCGAATTAAATTTTGTACATTAGAACTATTTGATTAACTATTGAGGAAACGAACAATACCGCACCATATGTTGCAAATTCCTTGCTCAAATATTAAACATCTATTTAACGTAAAATTGAGGACATTTGACGTACCTATAAATGCGTTAATTTTCAAAAGAATATCATTTTATGGTAATAATACCTTTGCATTAAGAACTTTTATTAGGAATCATGTTGTTTCAAGCTATAGCGAGGGCGTTTAAATATAAGGTTGTTGGAAGCATAATTATATTCACTTGCTGTTCTAAATTCGGTAAGATTTCTTACATGTTAATTTAATTTTTATTTTAATGCGGGTCTCGTAGGACTATTAAGGAATTTTTTGACGGAATAAAATTGGAACAAAATGTTCACAGATGCTGCAAAATTAGTTCGCTGCTTTAGCAACTTCGGCTTACCTGCTACTATTTCTTGTGATCCGACCATTTTTAAGCACGTCCACAACCATCGCTTACAAGGTGTATTATATATACCTGTAACTCACAATGAGCTAAATGAAGTAAGTTCTATAATATCAACATTACCGAGTTTTGTATAGACATTGCTACGTACATATTCATTAGAGATCTATGTTTAATATGAAATGTAAACAACGTAAAGAAACTGAATGGTTTATATTTTAATAGGTACCAATGGAATACTTTTCAAGTTGGTTCAAATGGGTGGTCGTTTCAGATAAAATACCCGAGAAAATACATAAAATACGATACGATGCTGATTTAATTATTATAAAACCACCGCCGCATTGGAAAAACATACAAAAACGAAATGGTAATCAATTTCACTTTGTCCGTGCGCTTATGTTCAATAAAAAAGGAATTAATAGAAAGCTTGTTATCATTATTTATGAAATTCATAAGCTGTTAAAATCATACTGATTATTTTTCCTGTGAATAAAGCGTCCACCGACGTAAAATCAATGGAATTAGAAATGGTGTCATTAGAAGATATATTTATTCATCCACTGTTTGGCGCGACACGTCATTCTTGGGCAACATTTACTCATAAAAGTGGTCTTCAAGTGCTTCACGAAAGGGAAAGGATTATAAGAAGAATGAACTTAAACCAGCATAAATTAAGAATTGCCACTCCGGTGATGTATTTTCTCATTTGTTCTATTATAAGCAGCAATTCTGAAATTAAATTTTTCCATTGCCCAACATATTGGATTAAGTTGCCTCTTTCGTTTTTCAAAAATCAAGCCTCGAAAAGCACGTTAAGACGTCGATCATGCGCCTAATATCTGTCCAGTCGTGTCGGTCTTCCGTCCCATCAGATCATAAGACAGAAGAAGTAGAAGGTGCACTTTTAAAACGTACGGACGTAATATCTCCCGTACAGTCGGCAGGTCTCTGTAGAGATTGGTCGCTGTGAGATTTGATCAGGAGGAACGCTTACGTATTTATTCAAAAATAACAATTCAAAATTATTTTCTCAACATTGAACCATAAAATGTAAATACATGAAATTAAAAGCATAGGTACACAAAATCAACAAAATACCTGTTAAATAATTGATTACTATTTAACCAAATACAGCTAGGACACTACAGCAACGCAAGTTACGACGGTTCCTTCAAGGACTACCTTACCGACATGTCCATGCCAGAACGTGATTCTGGCATCCGCTCTATCTACACAGCTGCTTCTATCATTATCGAACGACTTAATGCCACGTTAGTACACTTTCTATGATACTGTTAAAGAAATAATACATAAATAAATATTTATTAACTTTTACACAAGTTATCGCCCAGGTTCCTGAAACAGTATAAGTAAATATTCCTGGAACCTGTCCATTCCATTTTTATTAACAATTTTAACTTTGAAAATTAAAATGAACACATGTAAAAAATATAAATAAAACTTAATTATAAATTAAGGAATAGTTTGTGATATTAAGGAATAGTTTGTGCTTAAAGTTTGCTAGCAAAGATTATTAAGAGGAATAGTAATCAATTAAGTCTTAGAATAATTTGCGTTGCTGCTTTTTGGTCAAATTAAAAAATTCAGTAAAAGGGTATAGGGTACACAATATTTACGATTGATATTTTTTACTAACAATGATGATTGAATATTTCAAGAAACTTAAATATATATTTTAAGCTTAATCGATTTCAGCGAAGTAATAATACCAACTCAGTTATGGAGTACGGAAATTAACAATAGCAGTATGTTATTGCAACTGAACTACGGCTCTGCTGATTTAGCTGGAGGTGCGCTCCGGATCATGCACAGTAGGATAAAAAAGCTTGATTATGCGATGGCGGCATGGCCTTTTAGGTAAGGAATAATTTTTTCATAACTCTATGGATATAAAGAGCTCTCATTAATGAAGCAAATTAAAATCCGTTAATGATAGGTACATATATATGACTAATGCCCGGTTTCCGATACCCGTATTCAACAGGGCTTGTGTGAATAAAGTGAAATACCATGCGAAGTAAGACATTTCTCAATGCGTTCCAAATGACGAGTCTTTAACTCAAAAACAATAATAGTCTCTAAATAAGTTTAAGGGCCCTCTGCGTTGTGAGAACTCATAGTATCGTTTGTGAATACGGGCGTGAGTATTTTAGTTAAACAATCAACAGTTCATTAAAAATTTGCGTTGCTCAAATACGCAATTGTGACATTTATCGGACGTTCATCGAATAGAAAATCGAGCGTTAAAGGGACTCGGAAACCGAGCATAAGGGTCTTATAAGTTGAAATGAAAACAGATTAAAGATAATACCACCCTTGAATTGAAATAATGGACGATAAACTTTTAATTATAAAATGGTTACTTTGATTCTAGCGTGGGTTTTACGTATCTAGCTGAGAGAGAGAGTAGTAATAACATGTTCATAGCGCCGTTCACCGTCATGGTGTGGTACTGTTGCCTCGGTTTGCTCGGCACCTTGCTGGCGGCGCAGCGGGTCACAGCCAACAGTGCTCTGGAGAAGGAAGGCGCGTTTATAGCTGTTTTAGCTACATTTTTGCAACAGGGTACAAAAATATTTTCGTGTTTATGTATCACAATGTAGTATACACTAATATTATAAAGAAGACAACTTTGTTTCTTTGTTTGGTTGTAATGAATAAGCCGAAGACCGATTTCAAAAAGTCTTTTACTATTCGAAAGCTACATTATCCACGTGTAACATTGGCTATATTTTACTGGCTACATTATGCTACGGGAGCGAACCCGCGCGGTTCAGCTAATATATTAAAAAAAAATAAAAATAACACAAAGATAAAAATAGTAAATTAAATATTCTTATGCATCATTGAACTAACCTTAAATCATATAGAATATTCGAATTTATTTTATGTATGTTTCCTTCCAAAACATTTCTTATATGCATGCATATTGCCAATTGCCCGTCACGCAAAATATTACCATGCACAATATTCATTAAATATACCATACTCAGATGCAAGTGCCGTCCCTGAAGGCATATCAGGTCGCTGGACATTCCTCGTGCTGTCCATATCCGCGATGCTCATACATGCATATTACACATCGGCGATCGTGTCCGCGCTCATGAGTACGGGTAGAAGCGGCCCGGATTCCCTGCGGTCGCTCGGGGACTCCAGATACAGCATCGCCTCTGAGGACTACGATTATATGCGGTATTTGATGTTTGATGTGAGTTAGCTGTGACTACTCTTTATAAAGTAAAAGGTTTTATTGTTACTTATGATAAAAAAGTAATCCTAAAACATGTAAACAAATTATGACGCAAAACAATAGACGCGTAGTATCTATAATAATAATGCTGAAGAGTTTGTTTGTTTATTTCAACGGACTTATCTCAAGAATAGGTCATCAGATTTTTTTTTATATTACACAGACCATTAAGTCCATTTAGTTTTGTTTTAATTTCCTAGGTGCCAACAAATTGGGATGATCTGGAATATCTTAAACGCAAGAAAATGACAAATAACTTCTACAAAGACATCAAAGAGGGCGTGAAGTTGATTCAGACGGGCCAGACAGCCTACCACACGGAATACAACCAACTTTATCCACATCTGAGGACTCTGACCGACGACCAGCTCTGCAAGCTGCAATATGTGGACACTGTTCCTGAAGTAAGATTAATTGCAGCTTATATTAAGAATATCAAATGTTTTACCTAATGAATTATAAGATGAAAGATGTTAAAACTAGTACAATAAATATAAAGAATAAATAAATAAATAAATAAATATTCCTGGACATTTAACACAATGTCATATATGTAGTCCCAAACTAACCAATGCTTGTACTATGGACACTAGATAACTGATAGACATACTTAAACATTTTTTTTTTATAAATTCATATATACTATAAATAAATGAACACGCAGACAGTAGAAACTTACTATTTTCATCACATAATAATCTTCTTCTCATGGGGATTGAACCCACAACCTCCTGCGCAATAGACCATTGTTGTAGCTACTGTGTCAATCGAGTCGTGAAAACAGCGAAGAATAAATTAAACTATTATAGTTTCATTTTACAAATCATGGTATCGTCTAGTATACAATTTGTGTAGTGCAAACTTTACATACATATGTAAAATATCTTTCTATTTCGAATGATATCACCTCCACAAAGGTAAACCGTACTTCCAGTAATTATGTCCCTATATTTCAGACGTTGTCATGGATGACTACAACGAAGCGAGGTCAATGGACGGACATACTCAAGTCGTCAGGAGCTTGGCTCCATGAAACTGGGTTAACCAAACGACTGGTATCTCGCATTCGGATCCGCCCACCGCCTTGCCGCGCGGCGCTGCTCGCTGAACGAGTTAACATATATGATATATTACCGTTATTGTTCATAACTTTGTTCGCTCTTGTAATGGCCATTATTATTCTAGCCCTTGAGATAGTGTTTGTAAAATGTAGTAAGAAAAAAACGGAGAAAGAGATAGAAGATGATTAGATAATATTTGCCATCGATTTACATGCTATTGCTTGTATACAGCATGAAAATAATCGTAGACAGTAGGAAAACATAAATATTGTATCCACTATGATCTTATTTCTGTTCTACACTATTCTGTTCTCACTATGAAATGTTCCTGTAAAACTCAAGCACGTGAATAAATTATATCAATTCTGCACAATTATTTGTTTTATTTTTTTTAATTTTAACATAACTGAGGCAATTATAAATATTGCGAGAGTTTAAAAAACATTGAGCAAAGATATTCATTTATCTCACAAATTTTGCCTTCTTCCTGAATCTGTCTAAAATAATCAGAAAAGAAGTTTTGAATCCATTAAGTAGTTTAGCACATTAGGGGGTTTGATCAAACATATGGGCAAACTTTACCGTTTTTACTACTTAACTTAACGGAGACTTGTAAAGTTAATTAAAGTACGCTTAGGTTTAAATCTTAAAAGGACCACTGAAATAAAAATATTATTGTATGGCGTCATCTTTTGTGAGCTACTCATTTAGTTTAACCGAATTAATTATCACTTCTTGTTATGCTTTCAATTGTTTTTCTCACGCACCAGATACGCGCTCTATCGCCATCAAAACTTATCATCTCCTTATCAAATCTCATATACAGCTTCCTAACACGTAATAAAACTCATCAGATTACAATAGATTTAAATTGAACTTAAGATAATACTATAAATGTGAAGATTTTAAATTACCTTCACTCTTTATTGGATCGAATTAGTGAAGAGAAATGTTGTTGCTACTGTTGTTTAGTAGTCTTCTAATAGATTTGAGCTTTGCTACTATCGGCTGTCATGAAGTGCAGCAGTCACATGTGAGTATATGTTTTTGAATTGAATATGGAATAAGGTCTCTTATTTAATATCGTAAAAGAAAACTACGGTCTACCCATGCATAGTTAGCTCTGCTAAGAAATACCACTGTTATTAAAGTTTATTAATGTTAAATAAAAAAGGTCTTGTTGTATTTATAACTAAAATATCGTTAAAACTTTATTTTATTTTGTATCTATACTTATATACGACGAAAAAATTTCATTTTTGCATGTATTTTTTTCATACAAAAGCTAATGGACCGATTTCTTTAATGATGAAGCTGCATTTCTATCCTTTCCTTGCTAATGTTATAAATGCGAAAGTAACTCTGTCTGTACGACTCTCTTCTTCACGCCTAAACCACTGAACCGATTTGAATGAAATTTTGTACAGGGATCTTTTGAAACCCGAGAAATGACATAGGATAGTTTGGTCCCGAAAATCTCATGGGAATGCGAATATACGCGGGTGAAACCGATGGGCACAGCTAGTAAGCTATATTCCATAGTGCTTCGGGAGCGAGGAAGCGCGTAACAGCTAATTTTTATATAATAAGGTTCACCAGCTGTTAGAAGCAATAACCTACAATCAAGATTTTTACTTCAAATTGGATATTTTATAAAAAAAATCGTTTTACATTTTAGCTGGCATCTCTCCATGAGCGAATGAACCACATGCTCAGCACACTCTACTCGTCACGTAAGTTACATCACGGTGCAACTTGCAAGTCTGCACATCGCATTGTTTACATTAACAATAAATGTGCTGATTCGCGTGTTTCATACAATTAGTTAATTACTTTATTGAACACGCGTTTCTTTCTTTCCTTTGTTGGCTTCTCTGAAAATTAATAATATACCGCAAATAATAAGCGCCTATGATTTTGCTGAGATCAAATATCCAAAAAAAGACAGTAATTTCTTTAATAGAGAATATAAAAAGAAATTACGATCGAGTCAGTACTTAATAAGTTTTTCTACAACAAAAACCCACATCTTGTCTCGTGAGAAACGAAAAACATAAGGTTTATACTAAGTCTTGACAACTACTAATTTTATTATACTATCGATCAGCATTTTAAAAATGTATCCCATGTTACAAAATTGTATTTTTAAAACATTGTTAAAATTTTGATAATTTTATTAATCATAAAAACTCATTTCAATTCACCGTCTACATTGCAGCTCTATTTCCAAAAACCCAAGAAGCACCAACAACGCCACCCAGTACACCAAAACCAGAAACACCGCCCGCATATGAAACGCCATGCTACCAAGCATACCCAGCGCCAATTCCACCAGTGATCTTCATAGCACCACAGGCTCCCGTACCCACGTCAGCACCGGCACCGACTTACTACGCACCCGTAGATGCTACCCGACCAGTAGAATACGCCTATCCCCAAGCTGTACCACCTCAACCGGCGTGGAATTATGATCAATATTATCAACAGTACTATCAACCTCCTCCGCCCGCTTATCCTCCAGTACCATACCCTTACCCACAGCCTCATTATGAAACCAGCTACCCATATGCACCTGAATATCAACCGGGCTATAGACCGCCGTACCCACAGCCACAGCCTTACCCCTTGCCCTATTATCCCCCAAACCCAACACCTTATTTACCTCCAACATACCAAAGACCAACTGAAATTCCGCCAACACCGCAATACGTGTAATACAGTAATTTAAAATTACGCCCGAATCTATTTAATTCATTAATTTATTTTTTCATCAATTCTATTATATTAATTTATTACAATTAATTATATTTTATTTCATAAGAAAGGTATTATTAGTAA
Organism: Phoebis sennae; assembly: GCA_001586405.1. Classification (NCBI taxonomy): domain Eukaryota; kingdom Metazoa; phylum Arthropoda; class Insecta; order Lepidoptera; family Pieridae; genus Phoebis; species Phoebis sennae. The sequence continues at coordinate 589,125 of LQNK01002416.1, read as the reverse complement.
CATTATTAGTTAAAATTAGCTATCAGATTGTTAATAAATGAAGAAAATATACTTTCGTCAATAAAACGATAACGTTATGTAACATTGCTTTTGCATTTGCTTCATCGTTTCTTAATAAAACGATAGTATGAATATATAAATTACGCCGTGGGTCATACAATCAACATATCAACATCAAGATGACACCATTCTACTTTATTTTAGCGTTAATTATACAGGTATGGTTACTATGTTATATAAATTTTTCTACTGCTTTCATTCAGTTTTTTCCTATGTTTATCAAATTTTAATGTATTTTTTTTCGTTCTATAGACGTTACTTGTTGGTGCAGAAAAGGATATAGATATAGCATTAAATGACACCAAAACTTTAGGAACTGCATCAAATAAAATTGAAGATGATATTATTGTAAAAGACTTTCACGCTGCACCCTTAGATTGGATTGATTTGGTTGGATCTTCAGGGCCCGTATATCCAACTTCGTCCGCATCTTTGATGGCACAAGCTGTACTTTCTGATAAATCACCCGAAGAACAATTAGAGGAAATAAAAGAAATGGCAACTCAGATAACAATGGCGATCCAAAGTGAAATGGCCAATCTTCTTACTTATGCTATTTCTGGAACGGAAACAGAAACCGAAGGAGGCAAATCTAGGAAAAAACGATCCCCTGAAACCCCCACCGACAGTACTCAACTGGTCATGAGACTATTGAAACACATCAAATCCAACAATGATTACCAAAATATAGCCATTGAGAAAATGATGAGTGCCCAAGAAATCGCGGATAAATACGGAATCCCATTCAAAGCTGATCCAGAAATATTAACAGATTTAGCTGTCGCCGGCAATGAGCAAGCTAATGAACTCACATCAATCCTTAAAGATGTTTGTGAAGTCGTTAATGCCACAAAACAATCCGAATGCAACCCAGGAAAATCTGCACATAATATTACTGTGCGACGTGATGATTCTTCCAAATATCAACCTACAGAGAGTTCATTTGCTCATTACAATGTATATTCTGAGCCAGAATCTCATTATTATTGCAGCCCAGTAACACCTCGACCAAGTTTTTATGACACCGTCTCATACAGACCACAAGATTACTACTCATATTGTTCTGTAGAACCAATGTCTACGGGGTACGATGCTTTTGAACCACTACCAGAGCTTGTAGGCGAAGAAATTGAAGAGACTATTTCTTCGAAAATCTTCGTCGATGATGATGAACCGGGATCAACTACTGTAAATCACGTGACGTCTTACACGGTGGCTGAGAAATCTCACTTTAGGAAACCACACATTGAAGCTCTGCCTCAACAGATGCAATACTATTTTTTTCTAATGTAAGAGATTCAGTCATTATTTTAAAAAAAATACTTTAGTTAATAAATATGAGTATGGTCTTAAGTGACAGCTTGCATTTTGTTTCAAGTTATTATTACTGAATAGTTCATCATAAAATTTGCTATTTTGCTATATGTATCACTTAGTACTAATGGTTATTCTAATAAAATAACTACAAAACATAAAATTTATTGTTACTAATAAATTATTAAATATTACCCTGTGTTATTATACACCTGATTCTTAAAAATAAAACAAATTGTAAATTTTATTAATTTACATGTATTTCAATAAATATATGATAACTTATCGTCTAAATTAATTTAGTACATTGCTTTGGCATCGTTTTTTTTTTACTTTTTATTTAAATTACAATACAATGTTTGTATCAATTCTTAAAATTAAGTTCAAAGGCACGAAATGTATTTCTTTTTACTAATACATACACTGTATAAACTGATTACTTTTCAAAGTAATATTTTCTTATGCTAACAAGAATAAATTTTATTTTCAATCATATGTATAATACAAGTAATAAAATTTATATCACAAATATAAATGAAAAAATCAATAGATACAATAAAATAATGTCAGCCTGTAGTATTCGCGCCTATCTCCTTATATTTAACGTCAACTCTAGATTTTTGTTTGAAGACTTCATACCACAACAAAAATTACATTATCAGCTGGTCGATTCTGTAAAACACGATTTACGATTTCGAATCTCTTCTCGACTCTCACCCTCACTTCGAAAATCACTTCGATTCTCACATTTTTAGTATTCTGTAACGTCAATGTCGCTCAAGTGAAGTGAAATGAGTTTCGATATGTCGAGTGAAATTACGTCATAAATTAGTGATGACCTTTTTAGGTTACAGTTTTAGATGATTATTTACGATTACATTAAAAAAAATAATAAACCATTATTTGAATGTATATCGTTCACGGTTACACATTATTGTTATAATTGAGACGTTTATTCACAAAAAATAATTTTTAAACTCGATTTATTTGAAAAAAACATTGAATACACCGTAAATACTTTTTTCAAATAAAAAATAAACTATGAACTCTCTGACATTTTCAGACTTTGAAAAGTCAAAATACCGATCTGTCATTATTCTAAGCGAAATTGTTACAAATATTATCAATAATTAAGCATTTTAAGCATTATTTAGACGCTGAAGAAGGTAATTTTGTGGTGGATGGAAGATTTATATCTCTACTCTGACAATATTTCTTAGTTTGGAATTTCTGAAAATGTATCGAATAGAAGCAAGGATGAAAACGTTTCTGGAAAACTATAGCAACTATTAGAAGGAGACCTACGTACGACCTACGATATGGCCAAACGCCTATTGCTTTTGTCAGACATATTATATAGTGATCAAGTTGTTTATGTTAAAATATGTTTTTCTTATAAAAGTATGTACGTCTTAAAAAACAAAGATAAATAAACTTGCGTCACTTACTATGTGGGTCTGTTTTATTATTTCTTTATACAATAGTAACGAATTTTTGTTTCAAACGACATTAAATGTTGATGGTTTATACATTTGTGTAGGTTTCTTAAAACTTAAATACCTATAAAATTATATTTTCTTAAATAAGAAATGCCACATTCAATGAGAGACTTTGTTTATATATTAATAGATCTTATTTTAATAATTATAATCTTTATTGTACAGAAATTCATACGTTATTATGATCGAAATCCTTATAAAAATCATGTAGAATGCTAATTAATTTCCATAATTTCCAATGTGTAAGTCTTGTGGTCTTGTGTTTAATTCTTAGTGGTCTCTTCTACACTCAACATTTTCTTCGGAATATTTAAAAAACGCGATATTTTGAAACATTATTACTTAGGAACGTACATTTCCAAACTTTGTAACAATCTTTGCTCTAGAAATGGCATAAAAATTAAATAAGCCCACATTTCTGAGTTTTCAATTGTATTTTCACTCACAAAATACCTATCGTATTATTTGACGTATGGAATCGAAGTATGATTCCGAATATTAATCAAAAACTTATTACAGAATACCGTTATTTGTCAAATATTTCATTTTTCACTTATAAATAGTTCAGCTACTCTACGCTGTCCCTCGTTGGCGCTATGGTCGATTTTCACAATGTTACAGAATACGAATTTGACATTTCAACGCGGATTCGCGAGTGAATTCGAATATGTGATGTTAACAGAATCGACCTGCTGAATCGACCTGCTGTGACGTATCTACAGAAGGAAGAGGAAATTGCATACTTCAATATCGCAAAAAACATTGATGAACATTGATTTTTCTTATCACCTTGAAAATATTGAGGTTTCTAAATTATAAATGGTTATAATAGACTTCAAATCAAATCTTTGTAATTAAATCTTGATTTAAAAGAAAAATAATCTTTGACAGAAGTGTACTTGGGCCCTAATTCTCAATATTTTTACTCTGTGCAATTTTTAAAAAAGAAAAATCTCTCATCTCTCATCTCATCCCTCACGTAACAAAAATAGACAGGCAAATCAACTTCAGGTTTTAAAAACACCTCTAATGATAATACCGACCTGTGGCCGCATAGCTTTATAAAGAAAACATATCTCATTCGCGTTGCCATTATTATGAATGCATGTTGTGCATAAATTTTGTTATTTCGATTGAAATTAAAATAAATACTTTATACTATGAATACATCTTCGTCGTCTTTAATCTATATCACATCCTATTAAGTACAGAGAGGATTCAGGTTTATCTGTGGGCGTAATATGCAGAGTACGCGCTATTGTGCCCCGCGTGCGGTTGATATCTGAAAAATATAAAGATACATAAAATATCTGAATAAAAACAACTGGCTCATACGCGCGGCTTCGCTTCCGTAGCATAATGTATAGTCTATAAAATATAGCCAATGTTACTCGTGGATAATGTAGCTTTCGAATGGTAAAATATTTTTTATAATCGGTCCATAGTTTTTGAGCCTATTCATTCCAACCAAACAAAAGAAATAAAGTTTTCCTCTTTATAAAGAGTTATAAAATATGAGTATATAATTATAAAGTTCTCCTTATTTATTATGCATAAAGTTGATACAGGTAATCAACTTTTACAAGTTAAATATGCAAATGTTTCAGGAGTTTCCAAAACCATGTTACAAGAATATCGTCTATAGTATGCTTATGGGTGGAATGAGAGATTGGACACAAATATTCAACATATGAATAGATTATGTGATGTACGATACATGGAGGATTGATTCTATAATGATCGTTATTAAGGCAGAATGGTATAGGAGTTAAATCCTCTAGAAAAAATTTTGGTAACAATTACGAATAACGCACATCAAAGTCACACTGGCATTCTCCATTCTCTGATACAATCTTGTATTTATCTTACCGAACTGGATGCGCGTGCGCAGGATACAGCGGGCCGCTAGAGCTGGGGTCGGCCGCGTAGGGCTGAGTGAGCGGGTAGGGCTCCGCGGGCTGCGGCTCGCGGCGCCGGGGCACGTTGCGCTGGGGACTTTGCTCAGGTGGACTGGAAGGGGCACAAAATTAGATTTATTTATTAGCCACACCAACCGTACAACACATACACTATAATGTAACAAAAATACATTAAGGTTTCGCAATCATATGTGCGTATGTTCAAATTGCGCCATATTAAATTGCAATTAAAATACAGTTAATGGAATAGAGGAGAAGCTGTATAAAACATCCTGTAAGTTAACTATATGCTTAATAATAATCTAAGTATACAATTTTAAATTATATTATACTATAAAATTGTATATTTAGATTATTATTAAGCATATTATTGTAATAATCTAAATTTACAATTAATTTACGAATAATTTTTTATTAATATAAACTTTTACAAGTACTTAAGTAGTCAAGTTTTTGTGAAGGTATAAGTACTTTTGTAAATAGTCAATGCAACTGAATTATTTGACATTTGTGAAACACGGAAAGTTGAGTATATTTTTCAATTCGTATATACATTTATTGCTCACTGAATAGGTACATGCTTATGAGTAAAACAAATTCTAGAGACACCATTGATTAATTTTTGTCCATACATTAATTTCAGTAGCGTGATCATTAACACCGTAACTCCACCCGCGCCGTAGGTGGAGTCGAGTTACTTCGCTAATATTTATTTTGACAAGCAACGACAAATGGCGTTCATAACTAACTCTAGTGTTATTAATCGATCGTACTAGGAAGCTCCGAAAAACTCGACGAGGGTGTCCACGTGTTTGACTTTTTGTGGGATATTTTGTAACGACAATGTGGGTGGTCACCGACGTGTTTGTCTGTTTTTACATTAATAGTAAAAATGGCCAAAAATTGTTTTGAAAATGGTTTCATGATAAAATGCGAAAGTAATCATAGTAATCGTAGAAAGACGTACATTGGAAAACGTACCTATGAGTAATTAAACGCATACAGAAATATAACAAAAATAGTATTTAATTTAATTGCCTGTAACGAAAAGAAAGTGATTTTTCGCTATTAAAGGTTTACCGTATTATACTTGTTAATACAGCAAAAAATAAATCCCAAAAAATCTTGTATTCGAGGTCACCCTAACTTGAGCCATTTTTGTCCCAACGTATCTTAACACACATGGCGTATAATTTTTTGCTGAGTATAATTAATGACTAATTTGTTTATTATCAGAACCCGAACGAATTTCATAATGAATCACTTTCTATCGCTATGTAAACAAAGCAGAAAAAATGATCAGTAGATCATCAGTAGGTTTTTGTAAATATAGCAATAGACTGAAGCAACTCTACTTGTAAAAGTAAAAAGAAGTGCTATTCTTTCTAATATTCAATTACGTAAATGTAAGACGAAAGAATATGATTCAAGAAGATGGAAGATCAAAATAATATTATTTTGAAAACAGCTGATACGATTTATTAAATTACTTTTTATATTTTGGTTTGCATAGGTTATTAAATATGCAGAAATGTTATGTTAAAAAAACATTTGAAATACCTTCAATATTTAAAACAATCCATAAGCCGCTAATGCCCCAAAATAAAAATATCAAATGCGTTTTATATACAAAAAAAAATAAACTAATAACTTCATAACCCTTTGTTGTCCAAGAACTCATAATTTAAAAATATAGTCTTAAATACGCCTATATACTTTAAAATTCAAGTCTCAGCTAAAATATAAAAGACGCAAAAGTAACTCCGTAATCCGTTAATAACATTTAAAAACATCCGTAAATACCATGTACATACTTCCCCAACTCCAGCTAAAATATAAAATGCGTCATCTATGTACTAAGGTGAACCGTAAGCTTAACCGTACAACGCGATTGGAAGCTAACCAGAATTGTTTACGTTGGGCGAGTAAATAACCGCTTCTGTTTAATCTCAGGTGTAGGTACTTTGAAATTGTAGGTACAATACACTCGCACCTAATCGAGATATCATCTTATATCATTTGAGGATAAATCATTTCAACCCTTTGAAACACGCTTAAAGATGATCAATAAAACCATTTTTTACAAAATTGTCTATAAATCATAGAGGAAGAAATATTTTAAAAGAATTCTTTTATCATAACGTGCAATTTCTTATGCTGTTCTTATTATAATTAGATAAATACTTCCGCTCAATGCTTATTTTCTATTAGAAACATGTAAAATACCGATGTTCGCGCAATTACATAAAAATAACAATTAGGGTTCATTTTAATGTTCAAGTTCCTGGAATAAAATTAAAGTTCCGAAATATAAATTCTAATTATTGTTCGTCTATTGCACGCAGATGTTTTTATTTTGGCGGGAACGGATGACATGTCCCGGCCGCCATAACTGTCACCTAACTCTTTACTCTATGGCGAGCTCGTAAAACTTAATTGTCACCGGCTGCGGAAAACTGCTTAAAGCTCCACAAAATTACTTTGTGTTCAATTTAATCATTAACGTGCATCTGATTCATAGTTGTTGTGACACTCGCGGTTAATTTGACGTTTCCCTTATTTATTTCCTGCCATGAAAATTTATTTGGGATGTAAATATTTAGGTTTCACATTGTAAACATTACAATGTTGAAACGATATTGCTATAAAACAAATGAAATAAAGAAAAATATACAAAATGTCCACTCGTTTCAGCATGAATCCTAGAAACAACTGTTTTTAGTGGTGAACACATTAAGTGGTGTTATGAAAAAAAACAATTTATTCCATACATACCAATCATCCGGGTCGCAGTCTCGAAAGCCTTTAGCAAAAGGATTGCTCGCTATTTTCAATTGCGTTATCTGAAAAACATATATTTTAAATCACAATTATTACATTAAAAATAATTTAATAGATATGATTTAAAATTATATATATTTAAATAGAATAAAACGTTTTATTAATATAGAAAACGATAGATAAAACAGCTTATCAATTAAGTTTTCCAAGAATATTAGTGGTCAAAAAAAGAGTTTCTATTTACCCTATGGTTCTGATAAGCCGTGACAGCGGTGAAGCCAGTCTCCGGGAAGATGAACGTGCGGTAGGGGACCGTCCCCGGGGCGGAACTCTGCCCCTCTCCAGGTAAGTATACCACGTGCAGGCGGGGCTGGTAACGGTGCATGGAGTTCAGGATTATCTGTGAATGGATTTGGTTTAGCTTCTAACTTATCGTCAGTCTTTCTTTAAGAATCTTGATTTTCTCGATAAATAAATTAGTTTTCCCGACTTGAAGCTCTGTTTTGGGTACAATTTCGATGTTAAATAAATTGTTACTTCTACATACGAAACATTTCATTGTATATTATTTTAAAAAGAACTAGCTTTTTCGCGGTAATAATTATTAAGGCTTCGCTCCTGTAATAATTATATAACCTATAATAAAGCACAGCTATGTCACTCAATACACATGCAGTTTTCTTATGGTGAAAAAAAAATTGAAATCGGTCCAATAGTAAAGTGTTTGTGTGAAAATATTACAGGTGCCTATACAAAAACACAAATTTTTACTGCTTTATAGATTTAGCAACGTAAGTAACTATGGAATAAAATTTAAAGTCAAATTTCACCTAAATACTTCGTAAATCATTATGGAACTCTCAAATGACTGTACAATATCTACAATAACATAAGATTTGATTTTTAATGAATTCTCATTGCATCACTCACATGTCCATTATCGTCGAGCTGGTTGTTGGTGAGCTTCAGCTTGTCGAAGGACACGAGCTGACGCATCCAGTGCGCGCCGGCGGCGGGCGAGTCCGGGTGCACGTGGATGCGGGGGGGCGACACCGGGTCCGCCTTACCCGCTACCACCCAGCTTGAACTGGTGGACATACAAACAGAAATTAGCTTCATTCAACAATTTACAAGCTCTTTTGAATCTAACAGATTGGAAATTTGTTTCTGCCAAGATCTGGTAAGAAACTCGGGTAGTTACTCATTTTAACAACTTCTTGTAATCTAAAGGGAATGGATTAAAAACTTTGACTTTGGACGGTTAGGCGAACAATCTGCTCAACAAGATTACCTTTAAAGAAACGCTTTCAGTGATACACTAGATTTTCAGGTATCATTTATTTAGTATAAATCAATCAATCATTTACTGTAAAATTGGCTAGAAAAGTGATAACTTAAAATGATACTAGTTATAATTAAATATTATAGTGGGCGGGAAAAATATAGCCGCTTGTAATACCGGAAACATTCTCTTGTCACTCTATATCACTATTATAACGTAATAGTGAAAATTTTGATGAATTAGTTCAGTGAAATCTATATATTAAATCACAAACCTGTGAAACGCACGGCACGGTTTATCGTCAAACAGCACAAAGCCCACTAGTATCATTCCCAATTAGACAGAAATCCGCAGAGACTCGCTTGTAACGCCAGGAACATTCTACTCTTAGCTTGAGACCATCTTTTACCTAATTCTTTGACTCCCCTACAACCCTATTATCTTTAAACACTAATACGTGATATTCCTTAAAAATAACTAACCTATGAAAGGCATAGCGATACCGCTTATCATCAAGCGGCACAAAGTCCACCAGTAACAGATACTCTGCATTGGGCAGGAGGCCAGAGAGCCTCGCTTGTAACGCCGGGAACATTCGTCTCCCAGCTTTGGTGACGATCATCTCGGTGCCCAGCTCGTGGAAGCTCCGCCATAGCGCTGCAAGCTCTAGCGATGCGGTGCAACGCGCTACTGCTGGGTGAAGCGTGACGTTCTGATTTGATACCTGTACAATTTAACATTACGTTTTTAGCCACAAATTATCAACAATAATAAATATAATAATATATCATGTCTTTTTGCTGAAACAAAATTATAAACAAATAAAATAAAAAAGGGACGACTTTGCACAATTTCCGATATTTTTATTTTATGTCGTTGCGTAATTTATTCTCGCCTTATAGTACCTAACGATTTCAGAACTTATTCAGGCCGATCTCAATCCGATAAAATATCATTTAAAAGAAACAATAACAACGTACTAACATTGGCTCTACTCTCCCTGTTGCTCTAACTGTTGATCGATCCCAGAAATCATAAGTAAATCAAGATAAAATATCCTAAAAATCAAAATTTGCATTACACAAAAAAATAAACTTAGTATAACTATATACCTGCATTCTCGGGGGTGGTTGTGGTGGTGGGGCGGCCACCTGGGCCCCATGGTCCCTGCAGGTGCTCTCGCTGAGGGCTTGGAGCGGGGAGTACGTGCTTCTCGAGCATACTGCACTCTATATAACAATAATAATCGCGTTTATTTTAACCGTACCTAACGCGAATAATTTCGTTCCATACTATAACCATACAATATTTTTTATTGTTTTGATATCTTTGCTTACAAAAAATTATTTTAAACTGACATGATGCAATTCAGTACTCTTTTACTATATTAATATAGAGTCATTCATGTATCCTTCAAAGAATAACTAAGTTGTTTATTAGATATTAAGATACATGCTAAAATTGCATGCTTATGTATTAAAATTTAAATTTAAACAGTGTTGAAAATTTAAATTGCATTTCAAATATAACTTCAAGTTAGTTTAAGTTACGAACGCGAAAATAACGAGTCAGCATTATCGCGTTTTTAGAACTTCTTAGTAAAGTTGGCCTCCAGAGGCAACATTACTAGTACGATTTCGATCATATCATATTTATCAGCTAGAATGTGGTCATTAGGAGATTCCTAATAAATGTACTTACATCAGTGTAAATCACAGGAGCGTTAACATCTCGTGGCGTGTTATGTAGTGAGGGTAGAACAGGGAGCTGATCCTGGTCGCGGCTCACACGTTCGGCTAGCGACTGCAAGTAGGCGCCGCGGGGGAAGTTGCTCGATACCACACCTGGAGACAACATAAATAAATCATTTATTTCCAACAATATTTTACATAGATAAATTATGTCGCCCAGGTTCCTGAGATAATATAAACGGCCTTTCAGGAACCTGTGCCTCACTATTTATACATTAGAAATAACATGGAATTCCAATTACAATCAATATATTATTGAAAATCATCCATTTTTTCATTCCAAAACTAGTCGCATTTCAATGTGATTATAACCGAATGCTAAAACCAGTTAAACAAACCTTATTTCGTGTATCTAGAAAAATCATAATGACTGTTCATCTACTTTATGCGTATAACTTTTAACTTTTCAACAAAAGCAGACTTACTACTAGTACGCTCCACGATTTAGTACAAAAACTTAATTTTTATGTCCCTATTTCCTTTGTATATATGGCAAAAAAGCATTATATACCTTTTGCGTGAAATAAAATGCATGTTTTAAAAAAGGCTCATGCTTCAGGCTTGATGATTTTAATGAAGTGAATTTTGATAAGAGACTTATCATACAATTTGAATCTTTTTCAAATATTTGTTACAAGCCGCGCCCCGCGGTTTCACCCGCGTAACGTCTGATCCCGTGGCAACTCCGGGATTAAAAGTAGCCTATATGTTATTCTGAACCCTTACCTGTATGTATACCAAGTTTCATCATAATCGGTGCAGTAGTTTTTGCGTGAAAGAGTAACAAACATCCATACATCCATACATCCATACTTACAAACTTTCGCCTTTATAATAGTAATAGGATTTTTTATATATATAATATTGAATACATGATACACAATATATGTATTTTAAACTCAGTGCCTTCGCCTATTTTTAATTTAATAGGATTATGCACCGACTTTGAATAGATTTTAAAAATAAAATAAAAGTTATTTCCTACATTTTAGTATGACGATGTCGGTTCTTTGTTTTGGCAAAAAGTTAATAACTTTCTTTCTTTTCTTCTTCTTTAGCTAGTCCCAAATTAGTCTCAGTATGAGAGTTTTTATGGATATAAACATGACTAAAACTTAGCCCTAGATGTTATAATGTTAATTTTCAAGGAGTTCCTTGGAATGTCTTTCACATGGATCATCAGATTTAAACCAAATTGCTATGGGACCACACTCTATTCTTTCTAATGCAAAAAAAAAACCAAATCGGTTCATAAAGCCTGGAAATTTGCAATAACATACATAAAAAACGGTCGTATTGAGAATCTCTTCCTTTTTAATATATCACATGGTAGTTTCAGTACCTACTGATAGAATCTTCATTACGAATTTCCAGCGGATGGAACGGTAATACATATATCTTAATACATGTGGTAAATATTGCTAATTACGTGTACGTGTGTGTAATTAGTCACATGTCTTGCACCCTTATGCAACTCTTACCTGTTTATTATGAATTTTAAAGTATGGTCAAGAATCAAGTTAATATCAATTCAAAAGCTAACGTTCAATATTCGGTCCTAGAGCGTCACTGCACTGAATAAATTGGCACCAGCACCGCTAATCAAATTACGAAAAAACAGTCACACTTAATCTAAGAAAAAGATAACAAACAACCCCATAAAAATCGTAAACGTCCACTCAGTGGCGGACATCTCACTCAACTAATTGGTATAATAGCGGGAAATTCAAAACGCATCCAAAATGGCTGCAATAATTTCATCGCCGCTTGTCAAGACGGGGCTTATAAATAAGACGGGTGATGAAAACTATACTTACGTAGAAACGACAATGATCTTCGGTTTATTTTGAGAATATTTTTATTATTTCTTGACGATAACACGGATTGTCGGTTGCGTCTCACATTTATAAAGACTAAGGAGAACTTTAAATAAATAAGGAAAATAAGAAGTAACAAACAAATTAGTCCTTAATAAGAAAATTTTGCGTAGGGCACCTACGCAAAATTTTCTTATCTCTTATGCTCACGCTGTCTTGACACGAAACCACCGTTAGCTAAAACCTATATCTACTACCTACCTTCTAACTTCTTAAAAAGGTTAAATAATTGTGAGTTTTTTCTTAATCAAAATATTGAATAAATGATATGAAACTGTGTTTTGTTCAACAATGCCGAAATTGTTACAAAAAAATATGTTTTGTTTTGCATTGCACGCATATCATCAAAATTCAAAAACATCGTACAGTCGTGACAATTATTGAGCATAACATACACAATAAAAAAGGTATTTTATCACGTATAGTGAATGTATCAATTTGACAGTTGGAAGTAATAAATTTTTGCCTGCACTCGTTGAATGGCCATAATTGTCACTTGTTATTATTTGTTCGCTGATATTACCACTTACGTGTCACATATTTGTCCATATATCATATTCCAAGAAAAAGTCACGTATAAATTACTAAATACTTTTAATATCTGTGGCATCGTATTGCAGCCAATGTTTTCCAAATTGTACCTATGTATATAGTAACCTATTGTTCCCTGAATTGGCTCAAAGCACGATAAATCTGAAATGCAGGCATTTCGTTTTATATGAATAAATTTGTTTATGCGGCTTCGCTCTCGTAACACAATGTTATATAGCCTATGTTCATCAGGTATAGTGTAGGATTTCAATGGTAAAATATATTTTCAAATCGGTCCAGCAATTTTAGCCTATTCAATTCAAACAAACAAAAAATCAAATCTTTCCTCTTTATAATATCTACTAGTGTAGATTATCATTCCTTTTATCAATTTTAAACATCGTAGCGTTCAATAGTTAAACAATTTTTAATGTTTTCCCTACTATGTCCTTTCTTCTGTTTTACCATTCACAAACTCAGTTATTTTCTATTGACATTATCCATGTCTATATCGCGTTTATATTTGTTCGTTTACAAAAGTTCATTCTAGATATAAATCTAAATAAACTTCAATGTAAAGAGGAGCGAGCCCCATCCGTTCCACTCCAATTGTCTTTATGACCAACACTTGCCAAATGTATTGATAATTTAATTATAGTACGATCCACCTTGTTAATAGCGCAGTCATTAGATTATAAGAATGTTTATTCAATAATTAAAGCATTCATTTTTAACCTGTATAAATTTTGTTCGACCATAGAAATGTTATTTTAAAGTTGAATTATCAATTGAATCAGTGGAATATAATTCTCTCTTTTTAATTTATACTCTGGGATATTTTAAAATTTGACTCCATAATGTTATATTAAGAAAGAAGAAGTGTCGTTCGCTAACTTGACTATGAAATGTATTGGTATACGTTACCTCTTATTTATCTAGAATTTGTCGCACTTGTTACAAATTGCTAATGTGGTCAGCGCAGCAAACTATTAACTAGGTCACACGTCAGCCTTAAACATATAAATGACACGAATAAAATGCAAATTTCAAATGCAAAGTATTTTGAAAAATACCAATATTCGTAAGTAAATTCAAAATTTTCTTTGAAGCCAATCGCGAAAATGTAAATTATGAAACTTTTTACACTTTGTACCATTGTACGTATGTCCCAGTTTTGCCTCATATTCTATTCATCTATATTAAATTAATTTGCACCATTTCGATGTATTTATCAATTTACTCTCTAAAGTCCTGAAAAGCACACAAAGAACACAAAACAATGACAATGCCGCGAAACAAATGATGTCATTAATAAACGCATAACGACTGTCTAATTACGCAACAGCAGGTAGGCAGCCAATTATTGTCGTCTCTTATAGAGTGAGCCGCTTCCTAAACAATAAATCCGCATTGATTGAGCTCTATAAATCTCCTGGCGAAGGCGCCTGCTAGGGCTGGCGACCAGTGTCAAATATTATTGAGTGAAAGTTTAGATGTTGCTTGCTGAAGCTAGTTAAAGTAAGGTTTATTGGAACCTTTAAAACATTACTATTATTTTTATTTCAATAAAACGCTACATCAGGTTTCCAGTTGAAAATTGTAGTAACGTTTAAAAAAAAGATTATATACGCGGCGTTCTATACGGGTAAAACTTAAATGACGCTGTTAATTTTAGTTGTATAACTTTAAAACAACAAATGCAATGCTTATAATTGTTTGTTGCATGATAGTGAAAAATATGGGATGTTTGGCAACCCTACTAGTAACCCAACACGTGTAGCTCAGCCCTTACCCCGACACTCTGATTTACGTGCCCTAACCACTTCATATTGCCACACCGAATATACCCAAATGCATCATTATGCATTCTTTGTGGGAATATTGTTTACGTAGAAGCAGAGAATTGAGGAGGTGGTCAGTTCCCACCACATTCCTTTCCCTTAGCTGAAGATTTAAAAAACATATCTTAATTATAATTTCTGTCATATAAGATAAAGCTAAATATCTAAATCTTTTAAGCAAATCTTAGAGTCTCACGGCAGCTTTACCATCGCCTCACTATCTATTATGAATAGAATTGTTGTTAAAAATAGTCTCTAATCTGGAATCGCATCAAAAGCTCTGGAATAATATTCACTTTAACATCAGTTACTTATTTACTTATAAACAACAAAGTATCGTATATTAACCAAACCACAGCAAGATCAGAAAATATAATGACTTTAAATAGTCAGTCAAAATGACTTCAAATAAACAAATTTGCCCAAATTTGGATAAACCCAATTACTTCGAAGTTAAACATCGCAAAATTTTTGTGTCAGTCCGGTATCAACTATTTCTGCATTGTTTATCTTTCGATACAACGAACCCTGTTACGAACTGTATCGGGTTTACAAAACAACGAGCTAAGAGCAGCACGAATTAGCACACCACAACTTTGATCAGCCACTGTGTCAACATTACAAGCGTACCTCATTAAGAAGCCAATCGGACGTCACAAAGTAACGCAAAGATTTTGTATGGGATGAAGTATGCAGGTCATTTCATGTTAATCTGTTTTAGCTATCTTGAACTTTATCAATCGATACTAATTGTTCCAACTTCCAAGTATTCATTTCTTTTTGAACCAAATTCTTAGGTGAATATTATAATCATTTCAAAGACGCGACTTGTTTATCCACATTTTTTTACATTATTGTATACAAAGAAACGCATAATTACTTTTGAATTTTTAATAGTACAAAATACAAGTGATACAATATAGAGTCCGAGATTAATATTAATCAAAAAACATATATTTATTAATATTAATTTCGGACTCTATATTTTATCATTTGTACTAATAAAATTTCAACAGTAATGCTCAAATAACGCAAAGGTCATGGGGAAAGTGGTGTGCGTGAGTATCAACTCTTTACACCTACGAAAGTTTCTATGCTTCGCAAATTTATTTAAACTCATTTGGTCCTCTACCAGAAAACTGTTCTAAGAACCTAATGTACTAAACATATTTCATAACCTAATCGTCAATTAGGAAACAAGCTAATGTATGTGGCATAAATATTTGCTTTCCCGCGGATCCGGGTTCCGGGAACAGCCGCTAGTTGTCGCTGTCAGGGCATCGCGATGTTTTGACTGCTGATTGACTGATGCTGCCAGCAGAAATCTATTATTGGGAGATCGAGATACCTGCTCGATATATCGATATGAGCAGATGTTACTGGGGAATCAGTATGCACATTGTTACCAATAAACGATACTGGTTTAGTTTATTATTTGTGGAAATTACGCATCAATCGACATGGTATCCTCCTTTATGCAAATAAAGAAAGAGATATATTCAATATTATTTATAGAGCGTAGAAAATAAAGACTTACTGTTCATTCAATAGGAACACTTAAATTCATAAGTACATATTTGTGTCGTAAGCCATAGATAACAATAACTAACATTATAAACCTAATATCATTGAATTGTACTTATAACCTACAATGATAGAATCATAACTGCAATAGTTCAAAAAGATAGGTAAGGAACTGTGGTCCCTATGCTCGTTGAACGGCAAAAAAAATATTCAAATTACAAATCTCGCACGG
Source organism: Phoebis sennae (assembly GCA_001586405.1). Lineage (NCBI taxonomy): Eukaryota > Metazoa > Arthropoda > Insecta > Lepidoptera > Pieridae > Phoebis > Phoebis sennae. The sequence goes on along the minus strand of LQNK01002416.1, from coordinate 572,514 downwards.
CAGTCGCAAACCTTTCAACATTAATTTGACGACTTATTGATGGAAATAAATAAAAAGGATTACCTATAACTTGAAACCTATATTGGATTTGCCTTAAACATAATTTTAAAACGTATTTCGAGAACATAGAACTCATAATGGCCTGTTTAGAGTTACCGTCGCACGCGCCGCCGCCGCCGCTAATGGTGATTTGTGTCCTAAGCCTCGTTAGTTGCTACCGATGCAGTAATGTTGCTGTTACAGACTATTTCAGCATCTAGAAACATCTTTTGTATGCATATAACTATAGACGTATAAATCGTTCGTTATATTTTTAAATAATAAAAATATAACGACCAATGTGAACGGTTTAAAGTTATTTATGTGATTCTATAATCACTTGTTTTTCTGGTGTTATGAATGTAAGGTTTATTCAGATATTCAATATAACATGAAAATATTCAATTGAAATACAATTTACCAATACTGTTAGTATTTCATTCATGGATTTTTTTTTGCTTTATGAAATAAATGATGTCAATAAGTCCGTTAAAAGTCGTGTTCCAACTTCCAGGGCTTTCTATGAAAAAGTAATGTTTATATGCTGAAATATTATTTTTCTTTTTGGATTGAATTAGATTTAAAGCGATAAAGCCGCCCTCTGTACATTACAATTATAACTGTTATTTTTAGTGTCTTATTGTAAGGATATACAATAAAGAAGTTTTGTTTGTTAATTTTCATCAGTATTACAAAAAAAACAACAATGCGCAACAATTTGTAAGTTTGATACCCCAATGAGTTTGATTTACGGGGCGAGGCAGGTCGTCACTTCCCGCCCTCATGTGTTACATCGCTCACAGAAGTGTTATACCGATTATGGATGTAAATCATTTTACAAAATCAATATCCTTCTTTCTATGTCTTTTACGAGTCAAATAGTGGTTGCGTAGTTTATAATATATTCAACAACTATATAAAATATTGTTTACATTATTACATAACTTAGAACAATATGGAGGAACTTAAAGAGAGAGGGCACTTAGTTGTGTATGTTGCGATACCGTTTAATTTTGGGTAATGTTAGATTCAGTATATACCATATGTTTAATTATGATTTAAAGGGTAGGTACTTGATAAAAATATGGAAAATAATATTTTCAATTTTTAACTCAACCATAATTGAATTCGTAAACGTTTACATAAATAAACAACTAATAAAGTATTAATGTCATGAAATTACATTGTAGATATATTTTCACCAAAAGGGTTATTTAAAGACAATCCTTTTCCACGCAAGTGTACCACCATAATTGAGTGCGCTTGGATATTTTTTGCCCCGACTGTACGATTTATATGTTTGACATTTAGTGGAATTTCCTCCAATAAATTTGAACATCGGAATAAATAACCCCGCACTCGAGTTACTTATCTCACCGTTACAAATTACACACATTTTTGTCTTTGTGTCATGTCTTGAAAAACAATTTTGCTTCAACAATTATACCTTGGCTATAGCATACTCTACCAGGCCATATTGTGTGTAGAACAAATATAGATTTATAGAGATATTTATATTAATAATATTTGATTACTTAAGTTTGTTTAAAATACAAATCATCGAATATTTCACAAAATACAATAAATAATTTTCGTTTATGGATTTGAAAAGATAACTTTTATGAAGCTTTAAAAAGATTTGGATGTTAAAAATGATCAAGAGTTTTAGTACTTTCTGAACAAATAAGACAAAAGCTTAACAAACACACATAGATAAATAAATTTCTTTGATGAATTTCTTCCAGGGTACAGACGAAATCGCGTGAAACAAAAATATATTAAAAATTTTAATCGGAAGACTGACGGAAGCTTGAAGGTCTATAAATCTCCAAACACTAATTGATGTAATTTATTCAGGAATGTGTCAGGGCGACGCGAGCTCGCATAGTTCGGATTACACCAGATACCAGGTGATTTGTGACCATGGGGGTGGCAATCTTGTTGCCCAACAAATAATATGATTCCTAACTGAATTGAAAACTATTTAATTCATTTACTTGTTGTCCCAAAAATAATGAATTAATTAATAAATGAAGCATAGTTTAATAATTTTATAACTATAAGTAATGTTATTTATTCAGGAATGTTTTAAGACATTGCGAACTGGTAAAATTCCGATTACACCATACACCAGTGATTTCTGACCAAAAAGTTTGTAAATATTTTCGCAACAAAGAATTTCAGCCTGAATTTAGGATTAACTTGTTTTTCAAACAATAAAATTGGGCAGATTATTAATTTTGTTTTTGAAACAATAATTTATCATTGGTTTAATTTATTAATGACATGCGTCAAGACAACGTCTTAACCTATGCGACAATAGGTTCATTATTGAGCTTATTGAGAGACTTGGGATAGTTGAGACTTGGGATAACACCAGTTAGATATTGGAGAGAAGAGGAATAGGGAGTGCTCCTGTGTTCGCGGCCACTTTGCGCGTTTATTTGTGCACTATAATATCTCCTGCTCAGCCGTACAGGCTCCCTTCAGATTGTACACCATTACGGAAATCGGTCACGGGAGCTAATACACGATCTTTGATCAAGAAAGTAATAATAAAATGCAAAAAAAGTATTAGGCATCAAAGAATCATATATTCTGAAGTTTAGAACAACAATTAAATTAATTACTTCTTGAGCCCGTAAATAAATTGAATAATCAAATACGTGATCAATAAAACAGTAAAAATGACCATTATAAAGTTCATCAGTCATAAATATTATTTTCAATCAGTACAAACCTACATCGTAAATGAAATAATAAGACTAGATGTTTGTTGGTTAAGCTTTGGGTAAAAACATTAAACCATAATTAATATTGTGTTTTAATAAAGAATATTTTTGCTTACATTGGAAACTTAAGCACGCAAAATGATTATATTCTTGCAGATAACCTTTGTATAATATTCGATATAAATCTGAAACATAAACAAGGCTACAATGAAAATGTTTCGTCGACATGTGTTACCATCAGCATAGAAACGTCATCCGCCTGTGCTCATGAGAACCGAATTGTTTATATTTAACTAAACACTGCTATACTAGCGCTCTTGTCTGATTTTGTTTGCAATTATTTTCTTTATTAAAATTCTTATCAAACTGGTGTTTGACAAATATAATAAAGATAATTAAATGAATTATACATTTTTTCAACATACCCTTAATAATTCACTAGCTGTGCTCCGCAAACAAACTCTTTTGACAATTTCTTTTAAATGGGTTCAGATGTTTAGGTGTGAAAAAGAGTCAGTCATACAGATAGACATTTAGAGTTGCTATCGCATTTATAATATTAGTCAGGATTGTTTTTATATCGCATTAATGTTTATCATAAGTCGTTATAGGTATGTATTTCTTTTCCGAAAAATTATTTCTACCATGCAGAGATGTATATGTAGTATTGAGTAAAAAATAAAAATGAATTAAAAATCATGAATCATCAGAGGCACCAATAAAAACATGTCATCTTAAAAATATGTAGACAATCCAATTGTTTCATAACAATACAAAACATCATCAAATAAACAGACAAATGAACGCCCTAGCTCTACTTCAAAGCTACTACACCACTTACTGCGGACGCGTTTAAAATTAAATATTACGTAAATAAACAAATCACAAGGAGCAACAGTTTATTTTGCTTAAATCGTTATATCGCGCCTTGCTGAGATGCGATCCGCTACACAATACATTATCATTCAAAATAGACACGTTTATTTTATACCATTATCGATTTTAATTTACGTTACGATTCCGATGAAATTATCGTTCGGAAAATAAACAAGTGTTGCCATATTTTATTGATGTTTATTTTTTACGCGGCAGAACAAAAGTATCGGATAAATGCGTATTTTGAAACGTTTCAGAATTGGCTTTGATTTAAATTTAGAACAATGGCTATTTGTAAATTGTTTGCGGAAGATACCGTTTGAACTAAAACCATCGATTCTGAAGCGGTGAGGCTGGAAGCATGACGCATAAGTTGCCCTCTTTTTGCTGTTTTTCATTAGTGTTATGAATCGGCGTTAACCTTTACAAGGAGAGCTTAGCTTTCATAGCTTTATAAACTACAGAGAAGTAGTTTACAATTTATTGTTACAGCATTTCCTATGCTCATTTTCCTTTCATGAACCTACGTAGGTACTCATTTCGGCAACAGATTTTTTATTTATTTATATACTCTTTATTTAATGCCAATAACAAAAAAATATATTTTATATGTATATATTCATGAAAATAAACTAAAGAAATGTAATAATTTAAACTGTGCGGCAAAACTTAATTACCTACATTATTGATCCATCAATTGAACTTTGTTCAAATAAACTACTTGAACCTATTAATCGGACCACCTACAAAATATCAATCAGCACTCCACTGTTGACATCTCTTTCAAATTCTCACGCTTAAACAAACAACTATTTCGGGCCAAAGATTGAAACAAAAACGAGGGATTAGAACGATCGCAAATGAAAACAAACTATCGAGCCGTAATTTATAGCACTCTGACCGGCTTGCGTTTGTCATCTTTTGGAGTGACTTATTATAGTAAATATATAGTCCATTTGTTTGGAAATTTTCGACGCAACTTGTATTGGAAATACCTATGTAGTTGTATATTTTGTAAGAACTTGTATATTTCCTGATATGCTTCGAAACTTTTTGCAACCGCAGTGGATACTTTAGTTCTATTGTTTATGTTCCTTAATCAGTGTGCAAATCACTTAAAAGGGATAAGAAGTGGTCTGCGACCGCCTTTAGAATTTGTAGTCCGGCAACACTTAGTACAATATAGGACGCATCTGTTTCGCGTTTTTCCCATGTTGTAGCAAATAAAAAAATATAAATTTTGTGAAATTTTATTGGTGTATAATAATATGATCTCTCTTCTCTGTCAAGACATAAAATAAATGAATATCTTTCTCCATATCATGAATAAATTTTATGAAATGGCATCTCAAACTTATACGGTTTAAAACAAGAAGTGAACACTACCATTACAATACTCGTCTAATTAAAATATAGAGCAAAGGCTGTCGAAAACTTTCTCATACAATAAATACAATAACTTATTCTGAGCACCAACTAAAAACGGCTAAACATCCATTAAACAAGTTTATGCCCTTTTTTCTGTATCAACTAGCCTTTAAGGATTTATGTTCTACATTTCAGAAACTACTAAAAAAGTAAAATATGTGTTCAAGCTGAAAGCTACAGAATTAGCAGATAAGATAAGGCCACGTGGGCCGCAGGATCTGCAATTTGTTATTTTTTATTGCGCTTGCGTTTACATCTGTTTGCTGCATATAATGACACGTCGTTTGTGTACGGAAATGTTCTTATTTTTAGAATATTTTCAGTTTGCGAGAGCCCGTAAAGGGTGCACTGTGTCACCGGTTGAACCGTGGTCTTGACAGAAAAAGTGGTGGTGACAGAATCGAATGATTAAACTTTGTCAACAATTTTTTCCATCGACGAATATACCACTCAAATATTATTATTAAGAAAGTTGTGCATAAGGAAGATTGTTACTCCATAAATCAAACAGCATACTTTTCATTTAAAATACAGGCCCGCGATAATGACATCAAATGTATTGTTAACAAAAAATACTATCAGATAATTAAATTAAACCTGTTATCTAATATATTATTATATTAATAATATTTCATAAGTTAACAATATTAATTACATGAATAAAAAATACGCAGTGGTTGTTCAAAATTAGTTTATCCCTAAAAATAGTTATATCCCTATCCCTAATTTCTATAATCTTATCATTGTTCACACGTGTCAAAGCTCTTGAAAATGCCAAAAGCAGAATGTTTGGCATTCGACAAAAAGGTTTACCCTTTTAAATGGTCATAACTTGTTCAATTCCCATGCAACGGTATTTCATAGATTTATGAACCTCTCGAATTTTTTTTGCGTATTATCCTCATTCAAAATTGTGCAAATGTATAATTATTTTTAAATTGATATAAACCAGACGCAACCAGGCCTATTATTTTATTATGAAATAATATTTGTTTTAATTATGCGTATTTTTGAATATTATGAAAAAACTTGTAAATAAAGTTTAAACCATCTGTAGAGACGCAAACACCCACTCATATTAATGAAAATTTATTTTACAAATCAAATTTTATGCATAATATAGATAACGATTAAAAGTAAAATTACAATTTTGGAAAATATTTTAATTAGTTTGCTATTTAAAGTTAGTTTGTTATTTAAATATTTTAATATATTAACCTGAGAAGCATTGAGCTAAAATGCAGATCATCAAACGCGTGTGACTTTCCATAAATGACATTCTACAAATTTGCCTATTCATCTATAGATCACCCACATCGGTGTATGCAGAATTTTTTGCTCATTGCAACATTGACTATAATATATGCCACACAACACAAAATATTAAATATTTAATTTGCAAACTTTATTACTTTATCCGTCGGTGTTTACTAATATATCTTTATATTTTTATATTGTTTTTTATTTTTATAGACAAAATAAATTTTGTAATAAAATTAAAAAATTGCAAATTATTACTCGCTGTTTGACTGTATCTCTCTACAAGGCTGACAAATGGCCCTTATTATAATCTGTGAAAGTATATCTCCTAAGAAGTAAAAGCATATTGCTCATTGATTTATTATCCTATTTTTAATAATCTTCATGCAATCTTGCATGTGCAATATTTTGGATTTATAAGAAAAATACAAAAATTTTTCCTTGATTGATACATAGGTACGTTTTATCCGGTTTAGGTATGTAGAGACGCGAGCTAATATTGCTGGTTTTAATATTATTTTTTTAGTCATTTTATAAATCGGATACGACAGTTTCTGGACGTGGGAGCGCTATGCACATAACATGTCAAAGTTAATTAACGAGCGGGCAGGGTGGGCGTTTTTTGTTGTCATTAGCCGATCGCCCGCGCCGGAACAGACGCTATGCGCTACTAATTGCTGTGTAGTAATGAAACTATACGTTCTTAAACAAAAACGTAATACTTCGGCGTGTTAAAATATTTTTGAAAATAATGTGTGAAATTTCTATAAAAATATAATAAAACCTATAACTATTGGAAATAACCTATACTATAGACTGCGAAGTATATAACAAATGTACATGTAAATCATATTGTAGAGATTTTCTGTTTTAAATTTAGTTCTTTAACATTTAAAGTGGAACTATTTGTATTGTAATATCGAAATAAAATCAGAACAACAATAAATTTTCTGCTGGGCTATGCTCTTAAATATGATTCTCACGACAATTTTTCAACTCTTACTTCACACCTTTCAATCGACACTTATATATTTGAAGTCTACTTATTTTCTCATCAGTCAACATTCGATTTTTTTAATTGAAGTTATTGTGTCCTATCAAGAGTGAAATTTATATAACGCGTCACGTTGAGACATTTCATTACATTATTTATTTCATTCCTTAAACTATCCAACAAGTACAGTCTTGTATTATTATTACTACTTTCAATTACTCATCGTAACGATGCAGATGTAACGGGCAGTATTAAACACCTTCAAAAATCAGGACGTAATGTCACGCATTAAAGACAAAGGTCGTCACACATAACCGTTCGACGTCCAATTGTCAATCGTCGGAGGAAGACTCGCGCGCGCTTGCGCTGACAGATGGATGAATGAACGAACGAGCGATATGCAAGCATGCGGTTTACTCATGCAAAGAAATATGATTGGAATGAATGATCGATCTTTTCGTGCACTTTGTATTTGACTTTAATAGCGGCTGAAAATAACCGATGAGGTTTATAAGAGGCGTTCCTAAAGCATTTTATAGAGACCGCGATTGGGTAATAGGATTACGTGGTAATAATCGAAATAGGTTGTATATGAAACAGTACGAGATTTATATAACCAGAAAGATCTGAAAATGGAAATGAAATAGTGTGATAATGCACCATTCGAGAATTGAAAGTTTCTAAAGGATTTTTATCGTTGTTACAAAGGTTTTTGTTTCTCATTAATTGTATATTCGGTCGCTTCGGTCATCATGAGGAACTACTAAAATCAGTGTTAGAGCGGCTGTTTCAACATATACCGAGTGGATGTGCTTTTTGGGTTTCTCAACTTTATATGAAAGCTGAAAGAAAAATGTTATGCACTTATATATAGTTATAATTTTTTAAGTTTCTTTTTATACCGAAATTAACAATTTCCATAGTATAAAGGATACATATAATAATATCAATTCTCAACTGTATGTAGTGTAAGCCTATAAAAAACGACTTATTAATAGTAATAATACTTTTATTTTTATAAAGTGTACCTAATTATTTCCTTAACTCAAATTTAACAAGGTATGAATCTGTTGCTTATATTTTCCCAAGTTCTAAACTATGCAATTTTAAGGTTAAAGAATTTTAATTTAATCAATTATTAATTAAGATTAATTGTACTACAATATGTAATTTTAAGGTTTAAGAATTTTAATTTAATCAATTATTAATTAAGATATTTTTAACTATCAATTCCACTATATTGCGTAATATGCAATTCCATCAAAAAATATCAATACAAAGTATAAAGTAAATCAATGGTTATTATTTAACTTAAATTCCAATGGGCTAATTTAACTCTTTCTCCTAAAAATATAAACTGTCTATGTCTCCTATAAGTATATACCGAAAATATTTCTGTCTGTACCAATAAATATATTTTATTTATTTTGTATGCTTTGTACTGTTTGTAGGTTCAAGATGACCTACGTTTGAAATATAAAATTAAACTCAACATTCTTTTAACTTGCCATTATACATTCGATGATATCTCAACAATTCATTCATTCATTCACTCAACATCGCCTTTTAAGCTCCCATTTTATTCACAAATGAGAATCCGACCGGAAAGTATCGAAAATCGGAACGAGATTCATACAAATTTCGACACAAACATCTTCGTTCCAGGCAAAATCAGATTTGTGAAACAGTACCCTGGTTTTATTTCACTCATACTGATACCTATTTAATTAGACTATTTTTCATTATGCAGGGATGCTTTGCGGCTTATAAATTTATAATTAAAGTGTTCTCAATAAAAACGCTTATAATCTTGTGACTCATAATCTTTTTCATGATGAGTCACAGTAAATGTAAGCATGCGGCGTTCTCGTACATTTTACCTCTGAAAGTTATAAAGGTTACATATATTGAACAGACACTAAAATTTAATACTTGTCTTATTCTAAAACTTATCTTTATTGTGAAATATTTGAAAAAAAATTGTTGGTATAGTTGAAGAACATCCTCAAGTGAAAACAAAAACTTTTAACGTAGTTTAAAAAATTCACTGTTTTTTGTCCAATAAAATCGTTGATAAAGATCGATAGGTCATTTTATAGATCTAGACTTATAACTTTCCCGTAGGGACAATTATTTATTTATTTGAACTTAAAAGGTAACATTCATAGAGAAGAAAGAACGTTACAATTGTAAATGACTTGAATAAATGTGTCTTTCATCCTTCTTAATTTCTTTCGAAACCTGATAGTAATGCAGCTTCCTAATGTAATAATATCTTAAAACAAATTAAGTTGATTAAACCCGGAAACATAATTAAACTTTATCGTTATAGAACAAAAAAAAAAGAAGAAAATGAGATCTTATATAAATGAGAAATGATTATATTGCTATGTAGCCGTAAATTAATAATGACCATTTTGATTGGAGAAAACTTTTTTTTCAATACAATAAAAATAAAATGCATCAAAATATCCACGTTTCAGTTGAAAACTATAACCGTTATTTAATTAAACTTCTCGTGTTAATTTAATGTTAAATTATTTGCAAATAGAGTCTATATGTATATATAATATATATAATATATATAGTCTATATTTAATTAATGGTCGCTAAGTTTAACTCAGTAGGATAATAATTGTGACTTTTAAGTTTAAATTAATTTTTGCAAAATTAAAGTGAGAAAAAAACGTACTATTTTAGATCATGTACAATAAGATGCAATTTTTCCTAATATGTAATTGAAAACCGATGAATTTTTAACGATAACAAGATGGAATATATATTAACCGTCATAATATAATTAAAGTGGTAATGCGAATCAGATTTTTGCATTGGTTATCCAATCGAATTTTTTTTTTTAAATATAAAGTTTTGCCAAATTATTACAGTGAACGGGAATAATTGAAAAATAATATAAAGTTTTGTATTTAGCGGGAAAAAGAAGGGTTTTCGGGAACGCATACGATAAACTAGATAACAGAGACGTCTATCTATTTCTTAAATTTTAAGACATAAAAAGATAAATAACAAAAGAAAAAAATCAATAAAATAGATCCGTCAGAATTATTATTCAAGTTACTCTCCAATAATAATACTTACCTATCTACTGTCTATCAAAAATATTATTACATTATTATCTATTAGAAAAATAGGAAACCTACTAGTAACTTATAATTACATATATGATTAATTTTATAAAATTAATGGTGTACAAAAATCATATTTGTCACATTTTCAGAGTGTACCCTCTACCTTTTTTTAGCTCTTACATACATTGTTTAATTATAATCTTGTTTAAAAAATAATATAACTGATTTTTTTTTCTTAAAAACACCCCAATCATTTTATTCACAATGACATAAAACATCGTTGACTGATATCAAAAGTTGGCAAATTTTACTTCATAATTAAGCTTATTTTTCAATACAATTAAAATCTTGTTGAACCTATTAAAACATTCACGTAGTAAATGTAAACCCTTTAGATGTCAAAGAAAGCTCAAATACAACATAGCGAAAGGGGTTCTATCCGCCCAGTACGAGGAATAAAAACCTACACTCTTACTATAATCTAAGTAACCAAATAAAATCTGACCGTCCAGCTGGCGAGGTTGATGCCACTCGTCTCTCCACTCCTGGCCCTCCATCACATCACTTGGCCGATTATTTTTTCAACGGGACACTATAAATCAGTTTTCTGTTAATCTTGGTTGCGCGCGCGCATTCCGTGGCGCGAGGCGAACGCTTCTGTCGTCGATTCATCTCCGCGCGCGCCGCCTCGGGCCCGCCCAACGCCCATACCTGGCTTTAGGTACTTTCGTTATGTGTTCGGTGTTTGTATTATTTTTTAATTTATTGACGTTTAAGATGACGTTTTGTGGTTTAGTGGATATTATGGTGTTTTTATGCGCCGGATGCTGCAAAATGAAATAGTGTTCTGGAAAAATTTTAAATGTGAAGTGAACTGAGCGATATGAAAATCAACAGGCACATACACCGGATAATTTAAAAAATATTGAAAGTACTCATGGATTTGGTATATTTCTTGTTGTAATATTCCGTATCAAATGTAATTAAATCGCATCCTTATTAACTAGATTTAAGAAGAACTAAAGAGTTAAGAATGTTTTTAGGATTCCAACTACTTAGCTAACTGTTTTTTTACTGAAAGGTTAAGGAAATTATTATTTTCATAATTTTGAAAATAGCCATATCGCAACTATATTAAATCTAACTGCGACATGGCTCGCGTCTGCAAGATGTCTTAAATATACCTATAATATATATGAACGTCTTAAATAAATCTATAAGCCCTTTATACCTACCTGATATTTTATCAAGTTTTATTATATCAAAGTCAAGAAACATGAACTCAAAAAGATGAAAAGGTGCAATACTAAAGACAGGGGAAAATGTAGAGCATCGTCAACTATAAGATGCAGAAAACGACGTCAGTGCACATCAAGGAGAAAGTTATCTAATGGGTAAAATTATTAAATGTGCGGTAATAAAAAAATAAATAAATAAGTATACACTTGTGACGTCACTATGATGCGACTTCACCATTCCTTAATCGCGATGTTGAAATATTTTCGACGCTAAGCATATAAATTTATCACTTCCAAACATCAAACCTCGGGGCCTAACGGCCGGCCAGTCCTGTGGTTCAGACTGGTCGAGGATCCTCCCTTTTCATTGAAGGAATAATACCATCCACACACTTAATGACGAAAAGAATGAAACATGGCTTTCTATGGAGCAATGTCCACATGTTAAGGATTTTCATCAATGATATCTTCTGTGAAAATAGCCTATTTTATTTGTAGCTAGTCTATGAAACGGGTTGGTCTTTAAATAAAACGCAAATCACACTACAGGCAGGTATTAATATATCAAGCATAACCAAGAATTATTTACTACATACATCCTTGGTACATGTTCACCAGAAGGCCTCATAAATACCCTGAACGTATCAACAATTTACCTGTTCTACCGTCCGTCAGCACTCACTAGTGTATTTCACAATATATGATCTCACGTAAACAAAACCAGCTACTAATACTCTGTTTACGAAGACCTATGGTACTTAAGAATAAAAATAACTATTGGCTATAGATGTTGTAGGTATGAAGTCGTTGGCATAGAGCAGGGGTGTCCAACTAGTTTTGATTAAACAACAATTTTTCACCGACGACAGTGACTGTGATCTACCAATAACAACGTTTAGACGAAAATTTAGACGTGTTTTGCCTACTGTCAAGTGAAGAAGACGGAATAATAACATGACAAAATGGAGACATAAAAATTAGAACTTCATACCGCCATTTTTGAACGTGACGTATTTGACAGACACAAACTACTTATTTGTATGGAAATATATATTTGTGGTTTTTACTATTCTATTCAGAATTTCTTCATATTTTCTCACCGTTTAAACCTTCCCTGGACCTTCACGTATATTTCAAGACTAAAATTAGTCAGATCGATTCAACCGTTCTTGAGTTTTAGAGAGACTAACGAACGGAAATTGATTTTATATAGGTTATTATGCGTACAGTATGCCACGATCGACTGGTTGACCATCCCTGGCATAGAGGACGTTCAACATATTTTGATGGAGAGTGACCGCAACGAAGCAGATTTAGCGTATACAGTATTTTATGAAGAAAATACATAAATTGGATATCGTAAAAGTTTCCTAGCTGAACCGTTTTTTTTTTCAAATGAAGCTAAAACAGTGTATAAATTAGCAGCCATATATTTAAAAAGATTTCAAGGATTATCTTTAAGTTTGTATACTTATAGAGCGAGATTTATGTATGCTAAAAGCTCTCGAACAACAAAGAAAAAAAATCGTTGCCTTTATTTTCAATTGCAATCTCTACTCTCTACCCCATACTTCGATCAACAATACGATATAAAACTTGGTATACATACAGGTAAGGGTTCACAGAAACATAAATGCTACTTTTTACCCCGGATTTGCTACGGGATCAGAGGTTGTGTGGTGAAACCGCGGGTTGCGGCTAGTTCTACATTACTTTACATTACATTACAGCAGTTCTTACCTTAACGGATGAAACTCAGGAAATCTACACTGACGAAACTTGTAACATTATTCCTTATAGATTGTTCAATATTAGGAATGTATAAAAAATAAACTTTCTACCTAGAGTATGTAACATTTTATAATGCATATATTTTTTATTAAAGGTGTAGGCATTATCATTACATTATTATAGATGCACATAGATTATTCGCGTTAATTATACTTGAAACCCACACTAGCTTTTATCCGCAACGCAATCCGCCAAAATCTCCGATGATTTCAATTTTTCACTGAAATTCTAAGCACTTTTTCACTATTTTCTATTATATATTTATCTCAAATACTTATTAATAATCCCAGGTAAATTTATTGCTACATTAAATATTATAAATTATAAACACAGATTTAAGTGTTATAAATTTGTTTCCAATGCAAACGATCATAAATATAAAATATCTATTTAAATAGAGACAATTCACAAATTAGAAATTTGACAAAGTAGGCGTGATGGTTCCATCTCTTTCAAACCAATTACGAGTGTTACTGTGTGAACGAGCTGAAAATAGATAGGGCGGGGCTTCCAGAGTTCCGCCCATACAGCATCCCAGACGATGCATTGAAATAAAAACAAAGTTTATTGGTATGTAGGAAGTTGAGATAGGTATGTTGTTAATACTTAGTGCTCTTTTGTTAGATGTCTTAACTGAAATAGCTTTCATGATAATAGCAAATTTAAAATTACCTTCTCAAATTTTTACTGTTATGTCCAAAGTCGAAAAATAAAGAGGCACTTTCAATATTTTTCATGTAAAATAGACGGAACTATTCCGTTTGACAAAAGAGAAATGGTAAATATTGTTTATTAACAAGAACGTACTATTGTCGTTATCATTATTATGTGGGCAATAGCAGTTTTCAAGTTATGCACTTTACCCTTTAACGGGGTTTAATCTCATAAAACAAAAATAAAATTAACATTTTTATCAAGAACATCTCACCGTTATGTGTACGGAGAGGATTGGTATTGCGTGTGATTGCAACTCAGTCACGATATATTTCGCTTTTATCGATGACGATGACGATGGAAAAATATTGGTAGATATAGTAAAATTGTGGTATTACAGACCAAATAACAAATATATGCATTTAAATGCAGTATTAATTTAAAACTGTGTCTCTTCATTTATCATCTTAGCATAATATAAGCTTATACACTAAAATATCCAAATGCAAGTAGAACTGTGATAAACTGTGATACCCCCGGTGTTTCAGGTGTTCATGGGCGGTGGTGATCACTTAACATGCCACTTGCTACTTTGCCTACTCTGCCATAAAAAAACTGGACTTAGGGTTCTGTAATTCAATGTAAAATGCCGATCAATAATTGGTAGAATTCTATAACTTAAGGCTATAATAAATTATTGTTAAATTTCCTTCTTGAGACGTAAAGCCGTTTGCGCCGTGCTGCGTCTGGTGCCTATTTGGTCGAGTCGGATTTTCCGTCCCATCGGATCATGAGGGCGAAGAAATAGAAAGTCCATCTATGTTCGCGCACACACTTGTGCACTATAATATCTTTTCAGCAAATATTGGTCACCGTGGCTGAAATTCGTCCGGGAGGAACGTTATATCAAAATATTTGCCATTGGTTAACTTTCCTCAAATCGGTAAGTCGGTCGATATCAGTATTCCAATATATATATAGAAATAGTGCTCGAATATGGGATACTGAAAAAATATTCCTGTTTACTTCTATAATCTTTAAAAATTAAAATTATTATTAAAAATATGTCCAAAAACATACGAGCTCATAAATTTGTTAAACCAAATTTAAAAACCAACAAATTTAGAAAAATACCCTTTTTTTTAAATTTAGGAGCTAATGATGCTAATGATGACCAAAGAGTCTGCCAGAAACCTGAAACACGTATTTGCCCATATTAAACATACACAGTAGATTCTTGATACACACGCTATCGTAGTTATACGTAAATTTCACAATGCTTAACAGTAGGTATCGTAGTGATCATAAATTCTTCGTACATGATAGTCACTTATGACTCAGGAATCAGGAATGTATAGTGATATACGTTATTACTTTATTTTATTTTACACGTATTGCTGTATTTCGGCTAATTTACACAATACCTTCCTAAACGCAAAAGTTAAAATTTTATCAAATTCAGTGAAGTGGTTTTTTTGGTGCATCTTTTTTATAAAACTAACCAATTCTGTTAAAAAAGTATAGATAGATAAATATTTTTATAAAAGTTTATTGCTCCTACTGCATTTCCGAACGAAGAAAACTCTTGGCGCGCTTTATTTACGTTTATAGTGGAAGCGACGACAGCGTTAACGACGCCATCTTCCTGCCGCGCATTTGTCTGTCATCGCGTACTCGGGCCCGCCGGATGCACTATAGAAAAACGTTCGGATACTCGCCACACTACTAGCGTCTATTTGGACTTGGAAACAAAAGTTTTTAATAGCTTCCAAGCAGCTGATAAACTTAAAGACGTCTTCCAAGAACATATTATAACTGTGGGAATGGGTGTTATAATTGTTGCAACATCTAAAGTCCAGTTCTTCCCTCTACAAAACAGAATAAATTACACGCAAAATTTTAAAAATAACTTCTAATGGTCGGTCCATTATAATGTCCAGTTCAGATATATAAATAAAATGTGTCGCTTTACTTACAGTGGTACGTACGCTTTACAGTACAGCTTTACTTTGTGGAGAGTACAATATCCTCCTGAATAACAACAGAAAAATGGTTCATTCAGGTCATCAAGAAACAACCCCAAAAGTAAATAATATATTTACGGTTACGTTCATTTTATTCCTTTTCATCCGTGGAGTAGAGTTCCAAATTCACTACAAAAGAACAAAATTAATTATTTTGAGCTAGCTTAGCAGATCACAACAAAATTAAAACCACGGAATAGAATTTTCTATTCCGTGATTAAAACGTATATCAATGACAGGTGACTTCATGCTGTAAATTGAAAAAAAAAACGATTGTTAAAAATATGTATGAGCCTTTAATATTTTTTCGATCCCAAAATGATCCTTACAGTTTTTCAATGAAAGAAACCCATGGATACTGCAACTAAACTTTCCACCATAAATACTAACAGTAGCGTTTTGTTCAATTGAGGATCGTAAATTTTACGACTACGTTTTTATATCGTAGCGAGAAATAATAGTCTTGCGGCTTGCCGTTGTGGGGTCGCATGACGTCTAAATTAAAAAAAATAAATTATCTAATTTAGATCTAGGAATATTAACCGTTTAAATACAATTAAGTAGAAACTCAGGTAGTGTTGTACGGGTACTGTCTCATCCTGAATCTTAATTATGATTAGGATAATTAAGATTCAGGATAATCAAAACAGGTTCTTAGTTTAGCAGGGCTAACACAACAACTGCTGACGATCTTGCACATAAGACGCTAGCTCTAAGTCTATTGGCAAGGTGCGCGATGACAACGCCAACTAGCGGTTGCAATGTCAGCGGCCCGTCATTACGAAAAATAATAAACAAACAGTTATTTCTAATGGTACATCGTACTTTATTAGTTCTCTACCTATATCTATACCATCAATAGTAATATTTATCTTTTTTTTACATACGTACATGCCACAATCAATAAAGTTTAATAATATAGAAGGGCTTTCTTATGGCGGACTTCACAGAAAGTAAGTAAATAAATCTTTAACCGATTTAAATGCGGTTTTCGATAATAAATTACGACACGCCCCGCAGACGTTCTAGTGTTTATTTGATTCAAATCGGTTTACAAACAAAAAAGATATGAGGGTTCAAAGCGATCCATAAAAAATATCAATGCGCGTAGGTAGATTAAGTTGAATCTTTTTAAATATTGTTTGCATAATGCTTTCTAATAAAAATTTTGCCTTCTCTTGATTCCCAGAGTAGATTACCGTCATGGTGGCCAATCACAATAAAGGCTAACCAACATGCAGAAGTTATTATTTGCGTTTATAAGCAAATACGCGTTAAATGCGTGAAAACATACAAGTCTCTTTCATTCTGAGAGTATATTAATATTTAAAATAGAATTATTGGAATTATATAAACATGAACAGTGACACTTTTGATATATTTCATTAAGGATATAATTTGGACTTAAAAAAACGGTTATTAAATCGCAATTATTGGATAGTTCTTTTAAAACAAAAGTAGAAGTTTATTAATGGGGTTATTTTCAAAAATTAAGTGTTGACAAGATATATTTACAGAAAAACGTTTCTAAATCGTAAAAATTTTCATACCACCAAGTACAGAATTTTGTATTCCACGCGGCCTAAGCCTCAGGCGGAAAGCTAGTTTATATTATTATAAACGCGAACTTTTAAATATAAATAAACATGCTTTTATAAGAATGTTTTTATGATTTTATAACCATGTTTTTATGATTTTATAAACATGTTTATTTATTTTTAAAAGCACGCGAGTATCGGTAATAAAGGTAAAAAGTGACAAATCGTCTGGGGTAAGTTGCTTTTTATCCACGGTGAGCGCTGCGGTCGATTCGGGTTCTCCCACCACCTACTTTGCACCTAGCGAATAGGTAGGATACGCGACTGGTTCTTGTGGAGTGCATGTGGACATTCTTATATTAATTTCGGTGATACCTCACACCATGTCCATCTTGAGAGTGCCTCTAGCACTATTAATAATAATTATTAATTACCTACTACTTACAACACAAAATTTATGAGCACATCCCACTGCAGTAAAAATCTTGTAAAAATATGATTTATTTGAAGAATATTAATAAGCAACAAAATTTTTATTTATGTTATGTTGACAAAATTGTGAACAAAAATTCTTTAAAATGTCGTTTATCATTAACTATTTAAGTTATTTTAAATGTTATTTATATCAGATTTTTGTTTCTTCAAAGACACCTCAACAATGATAGATTCTTGGTCAAGGTATCCCAATTATTTTTATCATTGCAAAAATACATTGTCATAAAACTATCGTCGAGTTTCAGGTGAACGGCCGCGCATGCGCTACCAACATGTCTCCCATATTTCCATCATCGGCGCGTCTGATGCGCGCCAAAATAAGATTATTGGTTTGACATACGATCGCTTTACGATCCGCGGCCTCTGATGACGCATTTGAGTGGTCTACTGTATTTCTGGAATTAACTATTTTATTAGGCCACTTGTGTAACGAAATGCACTAATAAAATAACATTTATTTTTATTTGTGCCCGACAAAACTGTTATAGTTATAGTTTAACATCAAAGTATTTTGTGGTTTTTATTAAAATAGTTATATCTATTAATCGCACAAGATTGTATAATGGTAGTTTATTATAGGCAAAATGTAACCTTTAGTAACAATAAAATAATGAAATAATGATCTAGTGAATAAGCTGTATTATTCTGTAAAATACTTTGTAGTAAACTGAGGTAGTAATTAATATTATGCTGATTTAGCACAGGCACATTTACAATGTAAGAAGAAGTTCCGAAAAAACTTTGTAAGTGCGTGAAAATGGGTGCATACTTTATAAAAGCCACTGTTATGCATATTCTTCCATTCCGTTCCATAATTTATACCTAAATAATAATATTTATACTTAAATCATGATGACTTCACGGCACCTTCAGTATCACTGACAAAATCCATCTCCTGTGGAAAGCAAGCAATTAATTTATAAAGAAGAATCATGATGATTTGTGTAGTAAGTCATTTAAGGGGCGTGTTTTAAATAATAATTACCTTTAAAAACAATTATATCAATGCACTAGCGAAATCTAGAATTATCTGCTAAGAAAGGGTAATTAAATTAAGTAAATTCTGTATACTCTTTAAATACTACGCATTCGGTTAATATTAATTACTGTCAGTTAGTAAACTAGATGGCGCTATCAAACTATACGACTTAATTTGTTTAAATAATTTCAAGAAAATAAATTATTATTAGTCAGAAACCATGATAATATGACACTCATAATTTACGATTATAATTAACATTTTAACAAATAAAATTATTTTATTATGACAATTTTTTTTTATATGGCAACAAAAGTTGTTTTCGCGAGATTCTTGTGAGCATCATGAATCTTATTTTGATTGCAAAATTGTCATAAAATCAGTGTAAAGTGTTATTTATAAAACGATTTTTTGATAAGTGTTATGTTTATAAGTGTGAAATTATAGTTATCCAAGTGGAGCTAATAAAGAAATTGCTTGCCATGGCCGGCCCGTCCGACGGCGATTCCGACGGATGGGTCGAGTTCTGCGAGCGTCAGGCTAAAACTGCCGCTCAGGACTTTGCCAAGGCTTGCGTGCAGTATATCCAAACTAGTACCAATGAGGGTACGGCCAGACCTTACACATCACAAAAAGAATTGCTAAAGAAATTTGTTGAATGTTTCTCAGAACATTTCGATTACGAATTCGGAAAGTTGAAGGCACAGCATAAGTTACCGAATGGAACACACACAGGCCACGATGAAAGCGACTATTCAGAAGACACAGAGTCTCCAAAAACTCACCACAAACCATTTTTTAGAAGGTTATCATTCAAAGGGTTGCGGCGTGGTAAGGGTCTATTTCAAAAACAACATTCAGACGAAGTAGAGTTATCGTCAAATTTGAACAAACATAATAAAACTAAGTTAGCTAAGATAGTTGTTGAATGTAGAAAAGAAGGTTTAGTGAATTATTTGACTCCTGAGAGCTTGGAGCAACCAGGAGGTCCACAAAAGTGGGAGAAATGTAGACTAGCTTTAGTTAAAACTGTTGGAGGCTACATGTTGGAGTTTTATTCACCCCCTAAAGCCCAGAAGCCTCGGAGTGGTGTTTTTTGTTTCTTAATATCAGAGGCGAGGGAAACTACAGCACTGGAGATGCCTGATCATGAAAATACTTTTGTATTAAAGGTAAAATATTTGATTTTGTTAAATTCGCTTATGTTTTAGCAATGATTGGGTCAATTCCTTAAATTATATTGTGAACATATGTTAATCTGGACCGTGAATTTGAATTAAAAATTCTTAAAATCAAAACATTTATAAACAATTTTAAAGGTAATAAATTGAGATAAAAAAACAACATCACTGTCTATTATATTTGGCAGTATTAAGTATTTTAACTTGTTGGAAGGTGTGATATTGATTGCATTATTGAAGATAATGTACATTTATTTGGTATTTTTAGTATTATTTTGTAATTAATCATTAAAACAAATTTCAGGCTGATAATAATATGGAGTATGTAATAGAAGCAGCAGATGTGGACGATATGAAGTCATGGCTAGCCACAATAAAGTACTGCATGAGATCAGCGCCCACCACACAGCCCCCACCGGAGGCTCTAGCAGGACTTCCAGAGCCAGCGCCCCCGGATCTTCCACCGAGAAGAGATCTACCATCTAGTACTAGCAATGCAGATTTAGCTACTGATACTCCTGAAGAGGCTGAATTAGGTAATTTTTCCATAAATTATATTATTTCACTAGTTTAGTGAAAATTTTAACAAAATTATAAACATTAATGTGTATTTAATTTAATTTTACTATTACTTACTTTTTATTTACTTAAATCTATATATTATATCCTTTTAAAGAGCACAGGTAATAAATAAAATTATCACTTTGATTGAAAGCACTTGATTTGAGCAATCATGAATATAGTGCAGCGAAAATTAAAAAAATATATAATTTTAGTGTGTATTTATAATTTATACTCTAATTTATATATCCTTTTTGAGGAGGTAATAAATAAAATTATTATTGAAAGAACTTGAATTGAGCAATTATGAATCAAAACATCTTTTGACATTCCAACAATAACACACAAAGTAAATATAAATTTTCATGCTAACATTTGTTGATCACTTGCAGGCTCGATAGCAGAAGAGGGTTGCGAGGCGGGTCCCCGCGTGTCCCTCGCGGAGTGGCCCTGGTTCCACGGCACACTGGCTCGGGCTGCGGCCGCGGCTTGCGTGCTGGCCGGCGGTACTGCGGCCCACGGGTGCTACCTCGTGCGACAGAGCGAGACTAGGCGAGGAGAATATGTGCTCACATTTAATTTCCAGGTAAAAGTTTCCGACAATACTCTCAATTCTTGTTGCATATACATATGTTGTGACCTAATTCCACAAATACCAAATTAAGAGTACTAGCTAAGACTCAAACCATGGGACTGGAATTACTAGATAAAATAGAATACACACAGCATGAGTTATTTCAATAATTCAATCTGTTCCTCTTCCTTGTCAATCTCTAAGATTAATAATGACTATAATTTGAGTAATATTATATTCTTGAATAGTGCACCTCTGCTATCCAATAATGATATTTAAGTATATTTGCAAAAATTGAGAGCACTAACTTTTGATAATGTCATACATGTACAAGCCCACTTTATTACCAAATTCTATATAAAAAGGTTTAATTTACGTTAAGGAAAAACACTGTAAAAAAAAGATCATAAAATGTCACTGAAATATTTAACAGTAAGGGGTTAGAGTGAACATTAATGAATTTCCAGATGAATTTATTTATTACTAGCTGAGCTCCGCGGTTTTACCCGCGTATACATCCCTATGCCGTAGGATTTTCGGAATAAAAACTATCCTATGTCGTTCCTGGGGTTTGAAAGAGTCTCTGTACAAAATTTCATCTAAATCGGTTAAAACTACAAACAAACAAATCTTTCCCCTTTACAATATTAATATAGAAAACAAATATGTACTTTAACACATTATTTATATATTTTATGCATCACTACAGGGACGCGCAAAACACCTTCGCATGACGCTCAGCGACTCGGGGCAGTGTCGGGTGCAGCACCTGTGGTTCCCCAACGTGCACGACATGCTGGAGCACTTCCGCGCCAACCCCATCCCGCTGGAGTCGGGCGGCGCCGCCGACGTCACGCTCACCGAGTACGTGGTGTGCCAGGACGGCGCCAGGCACCAAGTGAGCTATCCTACTGTTGCGTAGTGTAGCGTCAAAGCTGGCATGTGGGCCAATGTAGGCAGAGGCACACTTTAGTATACTAGCGGCTCGCTCCGAGCTAGACCTCGCGTTCAATCAAAATATTTGATACCCATGTATATTTTATAAAACTCGCCTATTGACACCTACTATCTTTGTAAACTCTTTTTACTCATCTTCGAACTTTACATTTACTTATGTCTAACTATTTGCATACCAAAATTTTATCCAAATCGGATTAACAATACTCCAGAAATCATAAAAAAAGTGTTCTTAGTCAAGTCATAATTTATTTCCTGTTTGCTCTTGGAATATCATATTTTTAATAATTAATTAGGGAACATTTAATCTCAATCTAAATATACATATTAAAACTATATTGGTCCACATATTCAGCCTTACAAAAAAATAAATGTTCTTTAAATTAATTAATGATGAATGAGGAAAGGATTCATCCTTTCCTATGAAATAGATTTCACTATACTAGCAATTGAACAACTAGCTGTATAAGACTCCATAATCACTATTAGACATAGCCGAATGCTTTTTGTGGTCTGTTTTTATTTCTTTACTATGGATGTCGCAATTTTTTACCATATGAGCACAAAAAGAGGTGCTTATATATGTTGTCTATATTCAGATAATATAGTGCTCACTTGGTCAAAGAATTATATGTATTGCAAGTGTCTGCAAATAATTAAAATAAGAATGAAGCAAGAATTTATAATATATGGCTATTAAAATATCCCACCGATTATTTGAAAAACAATTAACAAATAGAGGTAATGATTTCAGCCAAAGAGAGGCAGATATACTGACTTGACCTTACTGTATCAATGCAGATAATTAAAGTATTTCTATATACTTATACATATATATTTCTTTTTATCAATACACGAAGTTGGTTAAAAGGAATCTTCCCTTCGAAGTCAAAGTGTATGACAGAAAAAAACTAATTCTTGCTTCATTTCATTATTTAGATATTGTTTTGTTGCTATTGATGTTGTAGTTGTACATACAGCTTTGTATATTTTTTGCCATTTTATTTTTATACTGGCTATGTTTTTTTATACTCCTCAATAAATATTTAAGTTAAGATTCTTCTCGCTTTATACTTGAATAAAATAAAAAAAACTTGTAAATTATAAAACGAATGTATATAATTAACATTTGAATATTATGCAAAAAGTTGCCATACTCAGTAAAAGATATGTCAATTTGTATATAATCTGCTTTCGCGGTAACAAGTAAATATTTTAGTTATTTTCATGATAAATAATAATTCAAGATTAATAAAGTAGAATTTACATAAAAAATGTATATTTGTTAAGTTATGTTCACCGGTGATTCCTGAACGCATTTTATTTATTACATAATGTAAATTTTGTTTATGTTTAAACTCTAGGTACTAATTTTTAGTTTAAGTTTGTAACTTTTTATATTGACAGTGAACATATTTTTTCGACTAAATGCATTATGCAACATGCAGAAGCCAGTTATTTAAGCAATTTTTATGTGTCTTTAACAATATGCGGCCCTTACACATTCAACCGTTCTTATTTATATTGAATTGATTTATGTCTAAGGTTTTATTGTAACATTATTTACTTCCCAGCATTTATATTTAAATCTTACAACTAAAGGAAAATGTTTAATGAATTCTTTCATAAGCTTATAAATACTATGCCCAAGTATATTCAGGTATCATGATTATGTCTCTTTATAGACCAGTTAGGTAGAGTTCAAAAACCTGTAAGCTATAGAAATACAGGTAGAACTTCGATAAAATAAATAGTAAATCATGACAAATATATTAAGAACACTTAAATCCCCTTTTTATTGTGTAAAGGCTGCTATGATGGACTGTTATTATTAGTTACTAACCAAGTAGTTTAGTTTTATTGTTAATTTTTGTACAAACCTGAACTTATGTTCTATCAAGCTTTAATCATATTTTGGTTGTAATTTTTTTTTTATTATTAAAGTTTTCCGCTGAATGGCTTTAGTTTTTATTTGCTGTTGTGTGTCTTGTGAATTTGTTTGCTTGTCCGTGTTTATGGTAAGTGTTGTATCATTTTTGTATATTGTACATAAATCATAGTTATAAATTTCTTTAGGTCTTAAGCATATACATGATTTAAATATGAGATTTGGCTGATAACTTAATTTTTTTATTATAGTATTTTTTATGATATTGCAAGAATTTGTGTTTTCTCTTCATAGGTCTACATATTATAGAATATATCTAAAACTTTTTATTGAATAATCAATTTTCTTTAAATAAAATATATTAAACATTGTTCACGTTTTCAGCTGGAGGTGACCCACGGCAGCGATGTGCGCATGCGCCGCGCCGAGATGGAGGCGTTGTTCCTCGCCAGCAGCAACCCGCAAGACAACCGCGCGGTCGACAACCAGTACGTGCTGTGTAACATACGACCCTCGACCTCCGATAGAAATGGTGGTTGAAATTAATGCATGGTGTTGCCAAATGCCAAAAGTAAATGATTTTGCGAGAATCAAATTTAATGGGAAGGAACGATAGAGGCAATTGTGTACAGAAGGAGTCTTATATGTTGACTTTCAGGCCGCATTCTACGGAGTGTTTTAAGAAATATGAGCCATTTGTAAGGAAAATGTAAAACGCGTTGTTTACTTGTGGTGAATAACGGTAGAATATATTATCCAATCGACCTATTCTGTCTGTAAAACTAACATCCGTAAAAAAAATACTCCGAGAAATTAATACTTTAGTATCTATTATTCATTAAATATACAGGTCGGAAAAACAACATGCTGTCATGCATAACATATTACTTGTTACTCCCCTACGCCTGTTCATAAGTCACCTTTTACAGCATATAAAATTTGTATAATTTTTATCCTTTATGCTTGTCAAAATGTATGTATATCGTGCAATATTATTTATTAAGTTAATTTTTTAGTACTTGATTTGTTATTTTTTATTTATTTATTTATTGTAATGGATAAGTATTTTTTACAGTTGAACATCTTTCAATATTACGTAATACCGATTGGGGTATTTTTATGTATTAAAGGATAGAAATGACTTTCAGTGTTGTTTTTAGAACGTTTAATGATTCCCCGTACGAGGTCATAACTCGATTTCAGTTAGATTACTTATAAGTTAATTATTATTGAAATTAGTGGAAAAGTATATGTTGTCTATTTTTATTTTGTGGTGGTAATATTTATACATGATCCGTTGCATTTTGCACTACGGTAGTTAGTTCAAATAACTTTAATTTCACGTATAAAACGGTGAAACGAAGTAAATAAAGTTTGACTGCCAATCGAGTGCAATGCATTGTGCAAGTGTCCATTTTACATTGATTTGTGTATCTAGTCGCTTTTTTAGCTGTTGCCTTGTTGTTAAATTGATAGAATAATTGTGAAAACAAACAAACTTATATCGAAGTTTACGTCTAATTGTTTTGTTACTTAAGGAGTGGTACTTAGTCTAGTACTGATGTTTTAAACGCCGTAAAATTCGATATTTGTGAACTTTGTACGTATAATCACAAAATAGGTAGAGTACAAACTCGTATAGGGCCCTTTTTTCATACCAACGCACAGGTTATGTAGTCAAATACATGCGTCTGTCAAAAGATAAAGTGTCTGTGAATAGTGTCAATGTGTGCGTTGCTCTAGCTTTATACGGAGTTTAACTTCTGTACCTATCTATCTTGTGGTATAACCAAATATTTGATTTGCTAAAATGTTACATAATCATATTTTTAATTGTCAACGACTGTGCTTAAAGTCGGCATTTTCAATGTTTATGCATTCAATATTTATTTAGTCTTTGTGTATCTTGCCAACTAGGTTAGTAAAAAAATATTACGATCGAAAGTTAAACTTGTGTATATTAATAAACGTTAAATTGACAGTTTAACGAATAAACCACGATAAGTAAATGTTGGAATTGACGAATTAGATGTAAGTAGGTGTAAGTATTTATATCGCGTTGTTTGAATGATATTATTGTGTATTGAATAATGTCCCTCGGCGTACCACACGGTGCTATAGATAATAGAATAACTCATACTATGTTATCTGTAATCAAACTTGTCAATTGCCAAGTCTATTCTCTATTGTATACCATAAAGTTGTAGTTGATTTGAAATACGCGCACAAATATGAAATATAAATGTTAGGATCACCCTCATATGTCTGCACTATACATCGGCCAATGTCGCCAGATGCATCAGCATCAGCTGATTCCATCAGGATTAGCACAAAGCGTCGACATGCCTGTCACTCCATAAGTCATTTCTCATTCTCGGAAGACGTAGGTCATGCGCATTGCAAAACTTAATAATGGTCATTGAAATCGAAGCCGCTGTAGCATATTTATTACTTGGTAGGTTTTGAGTGTACATCGCTAGAAAAGTTAGGTGTTTTAAGAAGGCTGAAACCATGAAAATGTCTCTCCTAGTAAACCCCGACATGGAACTGCAGACCTAGCTGGTTAGTTGCGGGATTAAACCTAAATAAATTCGAAAAATTAAAAAAAATGATGAGGTCCCAGCTTTTGGACGACATCGGCAGACGTAAAATACCTTCAGATATGCACATTATCCCATCTTCACATGCGTCTTTTGATGTGTAGTGCAGGCTATAGCCGCATCGTGTGGTCGTCCCATCGTTGAAAATGTTGCCTTTGTAATTAAATCTAGTCTACCTGACCCGTTGTCGTAAATCCTGTTGACGTCATATTTATAGGAAATGTAAATAAGTGTTTGTGATTTTTCAAGTTTAATTCTGCGCTTAATAAAGCTAAACGACTCTATTGAGCGCAGACGCTGGATGTGAAATTTCTATATTTATATTTGTATGTGACTTCCCCAAAATAGTGGTCCCTCATACATAGTTGAAATTGGCACTCATAAAAAAATTTTCAAAGCGAAGTCACTAGCAAAGCATGGTTTTTATTTGCAATATGCAGGAAAACAATATTTTCTGGCCAACTAAATTAGGAAGTTATTTAATGTACAAAGCCAAAATCTTTGTTCAACCTTGTCACATCGAGTGTGAAACTAAAAAGGCACATTGTTAATGCATCATGTATGAAATCTTTTTGTGACGAGGGTTACTTATTGTACCTGCGCCAGTAAAAGCTACAAATGTAAAATATCGTTCAATAAAACAGCTTGAGCTAATATACAAAAATTATAGATTATAAATCGTACAGAGCATGAACCATAGCCAAGAATAATAACAGCACTCTAATTCTTCATACAAGTTACATGACAACTATAAAATCTTCTCGGATTAACTAAAGAGGCACACACAAAATATAATTATAGGCAAGTGCATAAAAGCGCTCGCTCTGTACCTATTTATACTCTAAAAATTAAACAGTTTTTTATTGGCGCGGCTTCGTTTTATAGTATAGCATCGCCTGGCTAAGGAAACCTGACTGAAACTGCCAAAACGTGGAATTTAAAAGACCGTATCGCATTTAATTTCATGACAATGGCTCAATATTACCCGTTCATAGCATAATGTAACATTCCTTGTTAAGTGTGTATGTAAGTTTGATTAATAAAATATACACATTATATTTTGCACAGAAATGTTTATTTATTTTTATACTTACTTATAAAATTGTTGGAATAATGATAATAGTGGCCATTATCACACATAATATTGTTCCGAGATTATATTGCTTTGATAATACAAAGGAATATCAAAAAATTAGGAAACGTCGGATATCAAACACCCAAATAAAAGAAAATTCATTAAATCTGAATTCAAGGTCTTACAAACGAAATAAAAAGAACTGATAAAAATGAAATTAAATGTAGTTAATCAAAAATTTGAGATGGACTGATATATATTCAGTAAACGGAATTTTTTATTCCTACGTTAATACCAAATAGATGAGGGTAGTTTCCGTCTAAAGTCGCTTTTCAAGTTGCAAAAATCAGGTTATAAAAATATATTTATTTTTTCAACAAAAATGATGTTATAACCTTAAAAATAGATAAAACTATAAAATAATCTCACATACTAATCGTCGAGTAACGGCACGATGTAGAATTCTGAGAACATCTGCCTCTGATCTTCTTTTTCCAACTTTAATTGCATCAAGAGTAGACCGTTGGAGCTACAACGCACTACTACCTGTAAAGTAAAACATAATTATTTATTTTTTCCTAATAATATCCAATATTTTCTTTGAAAATTTGTTTGTTCGTTTGATAAATGTACAGTACCACTTATTTCACGAAATCTGCTTCTTTGAAAACGAAATTTTCTTATTGCTTTTTTAAACGCAATAAATAATCTTCCAAACTACGATGGATTTAAAAAATCTCTAATTATAATATAGAGGTTCATAAGTGAAAACGCGGGACACAGTTATATCATACGAACCTTTGTTGAAACGGCCAGCGCCTTCATAATGAGTCGTATGTGATGCAGCTGATATTTCAACGTCACAGCTTGTTCGCACTGAAAGCTCTGCACCATGTCCGATGACTTGGGCATGTCGATACATGATCGATCCTGAAAATAAATCATTACTTATCAATAATACGGGACTGTGAACGTAAAATCTTAATGAAAATAACACATCAAAAAGGCAAAAGTACAGGTTCGGATCAAGAAACGGGTTAGAGGTGGTATTTTTAAATTAAAAATACCGCAAATTCATATTAAAAAGGCGGCATATTCAAAATAGTTGGCATACAAATGTTTTGCATGCCAACCTTTTTTTTACAAACACAAAGCAGGCCATAAAAGTAAAACAGAAAGACAGTGGTGATCATTCATATTCCCCATTTTAATTAACATGAATTCAATTCACAACAATGTTATAGCTTTAAGTATAAAAAAGTATGCTTGCAAGTTGCATGGCATTTTCTAGATTTTTATCCATCAAAAAATTATTATCTGTGGCCAACATAATTTCATTCATAATGTTACCCTTACCTGCATGCCATAAGTAACAATGCTGACATTAGGGTGTTCTGGAGACAAATTTAGCTCAATTATATCACAGGACCTCTCAATATCTGCTAGAAGACTGAGAAATGCAGGTGCCTTCAGAACAAGCTTTGCAACTTCTTCAGCATTTTCATCACGGAGTTCAAGCACTGAGTCTGCGGTTTGAGTTGCTATTTCACAATCGGTCATTACATTACTGAATGACTGAGGTTGCAAACTGTAATTTAATTAAAAGAGTATAATACATTATGCCCTATTTTCTTTCAAAAAGTAATCCAAGAACGAAATAGCAGTAATCAAATTTCGGCCCCTAGTACCACACCTTGCTTAAAAATTTAGATTTGTGGGTGGACAAAAAC
>LQNK01002416.1:518299-532047 GCA_001586405.1 Phoebis sennae | reverse complement strand
ATTCTAAAAATCATTGTTTTGAGTTTAGAATCACAAATGAAACACGAAACACAATTTTTTTCATGAAAATATTAAATGTACAGACACGGCTAGTCTACGATTTTATTATATGTATAGATTATTATATATTATATATTTTTATAGAAATGGTCTGTTACTGTTTTATTATATGTAGATAATATTTTCTTTATTTATTCATGTAAAAACTGTTTATACAAAATCTTTGCGAGTTTTATTATTTATGATGTTACGTATTCCATAAATTGTCAAAATCGTTATCGTGTCATTTTTTAAAAATACAAAGGCAAGTAATATATCATATATTAAATTGTACAACATATATAAACATATTTACATAAATAAAATAACGCTTCACATTGCGATGAGTGCACTGAAATTATAAAGGTAATATATTTTTTATCTTATATTTGTGTCAAGTAAGTTCAAATTTAACTTTACCATGCTTGATGTTAATTTTCTTAATAAATTTTAGTAAAACAGTAATAAAACATTTATAAACATTTACAAGAACAAAAAGCTATTTTTTAATGTAAAACTGATTGTAATTACATTCATTCGCAATTATTTCTCAAAAATAGCTAGACAGATTTTTATATAGTTTTCAGTGTTAAGCTTCTACCTTTACAATCGAAATGCATGACCATAAGTCCCGCTTTCAGGCTGTTTGTCCCACTGTCCACATAGAACAAAAGTATCCCGCTCCTACAGAAAAATATTTATATAGAAAAAAAAATTGTACATTTATTAGTTTCTATGTTTCTATTTATCCGAAATCTGTTGAAACAAGAACTCGGAAATAGTGGCTTTGTCATGTTTATTATAAACTAGCGACCCGCCCCGGCTTCGCACGGGTTTAATGGATGATATTATACATAAAAACCTTCCTCATGAGTTACTCTATCTATTTAAAAAAACCGCATCAAAATCCGTTGCGTAGTTTTAAAGATTTGAGCGTTCATAGGGACATACAACATGACACATGACAGAAAAAGCGACTTTGTTTTATACTATGTAGTGATTTAGAACAATATTTAATTAACTCTATGTTGTAAAGAACAACATACTAACACAAAACGTAATATTTCGGAATAACGCATGGTCGGCAAAAGGTGGTATTAACCATTTAATTATCGGTACAACTAGGTCCTGTAAATTAGCTGTTTGTAAGTAGGTAATCAAATAAGGGCGAGAACGTGTCAGGAATGTTTGAAAATTGTATCCAAGGCAACTAGATGTGCAAACTAGTACACGATGAAAAATCGATTTCAGCCTTATCTTTTAAGCCTTTCCAGAGATATGTAGATACTGTATTAAAAAAAACAATAGGACATATTATACGAAAACCTTAGACTCATTTTATACTAGTATTCGAAAGAGAAATTGCATTAACTACAAAATGTTTACTGATTTTCAAGTCAATACGAGACTTACTCACCGCAATCGTTTGAAAGTAATTGAACGGGTACTGTTTACTATAAATGTAAATAAATAAAGAAAAGTACGATTTTGGAATGTAATCTCTGAGAGTTAATAACTATTAAATTCGATATAAATGTCGTAATTCAGGGCATATTAGGTACAATAAAGGCGAGGAATAATATATATTATATAGGAAATATTCAGACTTCAGTACCTCGTGAAACGTGTGTCGTATCGCCCGCCTTTGAAACTATTCGAAACTTCGCAAATGACACGCGATTATTAGATTTGTGTATCCTGAGAGGTATAAACGATATTATTTTATCAACAAATAATGGTTTATAATCTTTATGTACCCACGATGTGAAAATATATTTTAATGCTCGTAAAGAGCATTATTAGTTGTTTTTATTTTCTTTTGTCTCTTATATAAAGAAATTATTCATTTGTATACATTTGAAGATCACATCATGTTATTCGCAAATCGCAACGTACGACAATTCAAACATTTTTTAAACGGTACTTTCTCAAAAAAAAATTTAATAGTTTTTAATCATAGCGTAAGTTTACTTTGTGTTTTTCTATTTCGACACCCGAATGTTGTGCTAACAAAAATGACAATGCTAAACTAAAGTAAGCTTTATATTGTTTAGAAAAAGATGGAGCGTGGTCAGAAACGGGGACAAGGGGCACCGTTCTACGTGCCACCTCGACGGAAGACCTCCGCTGAGATCATCAGCGAAGCCCGAGCGGCTATAAGAGGAGGTAGGATCATTTTCACATATGAGCTTAGTTGCTGCTCGCTGCTTCACTTGCGTGAAATTCGGTTTTCAATGCCCATAGATCGATTAAAAGTATCGTATCACCTAATTCACCTAATATCCTATCTTTATACAATTTTTCTTCAAAATCTATTCAGTAATTGCGGCGTTATTGACACACAAACATACAAACATCTAAACATATCACATTTATAATATTATTAAAATTCGTAAAAGAAGGTGCCCATCAAAAACATACAATTAGTATTGATATATTAGGTATTTAGTATATTGTAGCTTATCCCACCCCTTAAAATGTCTAGCTCTATGATCTTTAATCTTTATGTTTCATAAGATAATAATATAAAGGCTAAAATAAATGAATAAATATTATTAATGATAACAAATACCGGGGTGCCTCCCCGGTATTTGTTATCATTAATACAATATGCATATTATGAACGTACCTAAGTTTTCATTTAAGGGAACAAGCTCACCTTATCGTTAACATAAGTACGTAATTGCCCTCATTATTATTTCGTTAAATTCTTGAGGGCGCAGGGCGAATGACCTAAAAAGTTCCTTATCAATTTGGTATAGGTATCAATACTATTCTAAGACCATTGTTTTATCAAAGAATTTACAAAAAATCATTGTGTCGTGTCTTTTTTGAAACTGTTCAATTACTTAGAATGTTATTTTTACAAATACATACCTACATATAAGTAGGTAAATAAAAATATATTGCAAACCAAGCATTGTACATATAATAATGGAAATATTATCACTATAAAATTGGATGATACAGTTGATTATGTCGCATAAATATCAGCGATTCTTTTTTCACACGACATAACATATTTCGCCATGCAATCGGTAACATAACGTGGCTGAGTCACGCTAACTCAATCCCGCTGTGAACGCAGTTTTTATAACCGAAATAGCTTTACAATTTAATCAACATCTTTATACAACGTAATATGTAGGTTTTGGAAAATGATTTTCATTTTATGTGCTCCTTATCCTAAAGCACTCGTTTCCCGTTAACGAATTAAATGTAACCAAAACATTTTTTACCTAGAACATTTATAATAGGTACCTTGTTTCAACTACTTACATAAAAGAAAAATTTTAATGACAGGCTAAATTTTCTGAAAGTCGTCCATTATTCAATTTTTTTAGCAGTCCATACCTTCGTGGCGGCTTAATATTAGCTAAAAAGACCGAACGTGTTATTTTGTCATTGGTTTTGTCGTTTTATCGAAAATAATAATATACAAACAAACTAAAACGGGTAAGACAAATATCTGTCAGATATTTTATCTTAACTCTTACAAGTGAGAGTCTTTATGTTCATCTATAGTAGTACTAGTAGTAAAACATTGAGGTATTTTCTTTTAATTCTCTTTTTACGTACTACTCACATGCGACGACATTGTTAAAGGTCAAACTTGGATACTTGTTATCCGTAACCAAGGAGGCACTTAGCCCTTAGGCTCCTATTTCGATATAATAACAAGTTTCATTTATTAACCTATTCGTATTTTTGTATTTCTATTGTTGAATAAGAAGTGGCAAGTATCAAGCAAGATATGGATTACATTTGGGCCTCATTTTTTGGTGCAGGTTGTACATAAAAGCTTTGTTTTCATGTAAACATTTCTCACTATTCTTTCTTTCTATTTAAGGTTAAAAATTATTATTAATTAAACATGTTTCAAACAGATTAATACTAGAATATTTAGTTCCAGTATTAGCGAAGCCAGTTTATCTGTATTAGCGAAGGAAAACGTTAATAAAAGTAGTAAAGTACACAATTATTTACGTAACGCTCACTTGGTGTTAAAAAGATCCCTAAGTCTGCTATGTAAATGATTTAAATCTTGATTTATAATAATAAAATATATTAAATGGAATTGAACGGTGTACGGACTATAGTATGTTCAATTCCATTCAACATGGGACTTAATCTTTATTTCTATGATGCGCCATGATGCGATACGATTTACGTTCGTTGGTTACTACCGTGACCACATGACCCGCATAATAAATACACACAGATTTGAAAAACAGCGTTAACAGCGTATTCAGCGTATTATATTATGCTGAATATAGCCCTCTTGCCACAGTATCGTTAACTCAAACAAATTAACGTTATATTGTATTGTATATTTATTTGGTAAAGGTAATAAAAGGGTTTTTTGTCTATTTTAATTCACAGAAGTGAGTTCAAGTGGATCAAGCCAAGGAGCGCTTCGGCCTCTTCGTACGCGCCGACCGTTCACGCCGCGCGAGCCGCAGCGGACGCTCTTTAGCGAACGCGCGAAGAGGAAAGACGCTAGGCCACCGAGCTCCTTTGAGTTAGTATAACAACGTTCATATATTACGTACTATCTACACTCAATTTATTTGTACACTTATTGGGCAATAAGAGTAAAAGTAGGTTTCATATGAGAAGCTTATTTTCTCTAGTCATTAAAATTCTTAATATACTTAACCTGTAACTGTTGGTTAGGCAAACATAGGTCCATAAATAGGAGTTACCATTGTTTATGTAAGAGACAGGCAAAAGAGCATGCGGTTCACCTAATATTAGAGTATTAGCGCAGCCCATTAACTCCGGTACCACCAAAAATTTTGAAGGTGCTTTGCCAGTCTTGCAGAAGGGAAAGTGGATATTATGGAGAGAATAAGGACAGGAATAGGACTGGAAGTAAGAGGGATGCAATAGAATACAGGGTCTTTAACAATTTTATACGAGTACATTGAAATAATTTCATTGTTTTAGCCTAAAATACCTAACTTTAACTGAGAGCAGTGAAGAAACGCTAGTCTCTTCCGGGGCGAGAATCGCAGGCTTGGACGAAGAAGACCTCACTTTGATTACCGACGCACACAATGATTTGAAAAAGAAACCTATAGTAAGTCTTAGGTGCTTAAAATTACATAAATCAAAATTACCTTATTTTGAGAGTACAATATTTTTTTAGAATCGAAACAAGGTTGTACCTCTGGATAAAACGAACAATGATTGGAGTGGTTTCCCGAAGCTGCCTCACCTTAGTGGCAAGAGTAAACCATTACATCGACGAAACACTACTACCAATAGCGAAGGTTAGTTATTTGAAGCATGATTCGAAGCTAACAGTGCCCCGCGGTTTCACGCGCGTATATCTCCGGTTCCTGTAGGATTTCCGGCATAAAAACTGTCCTGTGTCTTATAACCAATACTCCTTTTACAACGTCCAGAGATGCTATTTTAAAAACTAAATAAAACTGTTCCCTTCTCATGGCTTAGTGTATTAGACCTTTTGGTTCAGTCTGTTCTCGGGTTTCAAACAATCAGTACAAAATTTCATCCAAATCGAATCAGTGGCTTAGGTGTGAAAAAGAGATAGACAGAGACAGAGTTACTTTCGCATTTATAATATTAGTAATTACAAGGAGTAAGGAAACAAAAAGATTAGAAGTATATGAATGAAATTTAAAAAAAAGTATTTCCTTTTAACAACGTAGTCATAACAGCATAGATTTTTTTATTTGCAGCTCATTGGAATGAGAGCGATTTATCGCAAGCTATTTCAACTAAGCCTATTGGTTCTTCATCTGGCGATGCTACGTTTTTCAACACACAGCA
Organism: Phoebis sennae; assembly: GCA_001586405.1. Taxonomy (NCBI): domain Eukaryota; kingdom Metazoa; phylum Arthropoda; class Insecta; order Lepidoptera; family Pieridae; genus Phoebis; species Phoebis sennae. The sequence goes on along the minus strand of LQNK01002416.1, from coordinate 526,209 downwards.
CTTCCTTACAAACAAGAGTAAGTCACATGTTTACAATGTTAAAAAATGGTTATCATTATAATATAGATAACCTCCTTGTTCCATAGAAATACTTTGGCAAAACATAATTAACATAATTTCGATAGTAACGAGGTTTGTCGTGTTCCATAATGTTCTTAATGACATTAATGGTCCTAAATCGTAACCATTTTGCCAAAATTGTGCGCAACTCATCGTCATATTTAAGTATTTCTTATGTATTTTAGCGCAAAGTCCAGAAGCAAGCAAGCGAAGACAGTATGCGTCTAGCAAATCTATGTCATACGATGCGAGTATGGGAGATCTCGGAGACGTGGGTATTAAGCAAATTGCCGTGCAGTTACCGAAAGCAAAACATGAAAACTACGATAAGTAAGTCAAATGGCTTATTCAGCTTACTTTAAAAATTTAAAAAAGCAAATAAATACAATCAAATACAATAAAGATGTTGTAGGTATTTATGATTTTTGAAAGGTTAATTTAGCATGTTGTGTCTTTGCTTCCTTACATTTTTTTCTTTTAAATATAATATAAATAAAAATTAGTAAATAATAACAAATACTATATTTTTTGTGTATTACTTAAATTCAACACCATCTAAACATGTATAATCTAAGTATGTCTGTCAATCGCGTCAAAATCAATCAAACCAAAAAAACAGTGCGAATAGGTACTCTTTAGTAAACGTGCTCCATCATAGGCCACGTTTACGCTTACCATCAGGCGTAACTGTAGCCGAACGTTCACCTAATTTAGCACAAATAATCAATATTTCCACCGTAATTCCAGAATGACGGTTCTAGAACTTTCCGAAGCGTTGTCCCAAAAGTACCGCGACGTGGAGCGCACCCTCGAGCTGCTCAAAGCGCTACAGAACAAAATAGAACATTCTACGCCAACTAACAATTTGTTGGAGGTGGTGCTGAAGGCTCTGTATACGCATATAGATGAAGACGATGAGGTGCTGGTGGCCATAGCGAGGGCTATGCTGACGGTAAGTTAATTAGAGGACCTCGCAAATTGTCCTTTAACAGTTTATGACACGCGCAATCAAGTCGTAGGTTCTTAGGAAGACATAGGATTTTAACTTACGTTTTGGAAGATAAAAAAAACACGTAAGTATATCTCGAACTTCTTGCTAAAAACTTCTTCCCAGTTATAAATTTAGGACTCGCGTCATAGGTTCTAAGGTAAACATCTACATAAGATTTTAACTAACGGGAAATAGGCATATTATATTGTATTCGTTTTGGAAGAAAATACATGTCTAATAAGTATACCAAGAACTCCTTGCCAAATAAATGCCATAACAATTAAATAATATCCTAAATTAATATTAAAATGGATGCTACGTGTATTCGGAGGTTTTTAATTTTTATATTAAAATGTTCCTTCACAGATGCGCGTCACTGGTCCCCACCTCGCGGCTGCCTGCAAATTGGTGTTCAAAATTGCAAGGAATGACAAAAACGACCATTTCTTCAAGAACAGCAATTTATTGGGTACGCACGTTTACTTTACAAGCCTTTAGCTTTTTTTTTTAAATTTCGACTCTATAGCAATGTAAACTTGAGCATATAATTGTACCTTAGGATCGATCACTATAACATTTATGTCTGTACGTATGAGCTTAAATCTTTAATTTCTAGACATATAAAAAGCTATATTATATTTTCTTGACCACCCGATTGGGGCAGTGGATATAATCATGATGGCAATGATCTATTACGCTGTAGGATGTGGTGTTGATTCCCATGAGTAGAAAAATATTATGTGATGACCATTGTTTCGCTCAGTCTCAGTCGAGATGAAGTATGAAAAACTGTAGGTGGGGTAAAAAAAGCGATTTTCATATGAATATAGGCGACTGTGGTATCAAATGAAGGTCTTAATTTATTCATTACAACGCAAGGACTATTCCGAAGCGAGCCACTAGTAACGTATAAATATGTTCAGAGCTCGTGGTGGAGGGGTGCGGGCGCGCGGAGCCGCTGTCGGAGAGCGAGTGTTGCGTGTACGCGGCGGGCGCGCTGCGGTTCCTGGCGCTCGAGCCCGCGCTGTGCGTGCTCGCGCACCGCGCGGGGGCGTTGCACCTCGCTGCCTTGCATTTGAAGATACTTAATAGTGCGGTGAGCTATCGCTTGCTATAACATTATTAAATTGTCTTAAGTAATTGTGAATATTTGTGTTACCTAATTGATGCTTGTTTTTATGTTTATTATACGTTAAAATAAATAGTATCACTATGAACGATGTGTTTACTAATTTAGGAACTATACCAACATGTTTGTGTGAGTAGTCTTTTAGAGCTAGTGAGAGTCAATTCCATTTCGTGAACCAAACAAAAAAATTGCATAATAAATAATACCGCCCATTACACTTTGAATTCATTATAATTTTAAAAGACTTTATTTTTATGTTTGTTTTATATTTTATTTAAGTATTTAATCATTGATGCAATCATAGAATACAAATAGTTGTACTGATCTACCTTTCTTCCTTTTAATTCCTTGATTTTGCTCTCTAACCTAAACAGAAAGCGGAACGTCCGCGCCAAGTATCGGAACAAGCCATACACGCACTGTACCAGGTGACCGGGGCGCTGCGTAACCTCGCCAACGCCAACGAATACTCGCGCTCGTTCGTGTCCAGCGGGGCGTTAGCGGAACTGCTGGCGGCTCTGCAGCTTCATACGGACCGGGATGTGCTCACTAATGTGGCTAGATGCCTCAGGTAACACTTATTTTGCAGCTTCTTTTTTGCTGTGTTGGATACCTAAACCCCATCGGATTTGAAACCATAATAACGCTAATGACTTGGTGCTCGCGTTCATTTGCCTCTAGTGGAAACCTGGTAGCGGCAATGCAGCTTCATTCATACAAATCAAGATATGCTCACTAATGTAGTGTGTCGGAGGTATATTATTGATCAACACTTTGGTGACAAAAAATTATAGCTTTCGCGATAATTCGCGGCCCTCGCGGCATGAGCGTCTCTTACCCTTATATTAAGTCTAACGTACACGGAAATTAATAATGAATACATATATTTTCTCTGGTGTATAACGTCCCATCAGCACAGGGTCCCTGCTACACTTGGATGTGCGCGAATCTCGCCAATGATTAAAGACTACATAGAAGTCGGATATTCTTAAAAGAAGCTAAAGCTCTATATTAACAACCTATACGGTATAACATCGTATTACGGGTTATGCTCAAATTGCCGCGATATTGCGCATCTGATGGTATTATTAATTTGTGCCCAGCGTCCTATCAGCGCAGGACGCTTGTTGTGCGTGGCTGTGCGCGAACCCGCGCAGTTCGCGCGCGGTGCTCACGGCGCTCGCGGCGTGCGCGTCGCGCGCCCCGCTCGCCGTGAGACTGGCGTACACGCTCGGCAACATGGCCGCCGCAGATGAACAGGCGAGGATTAATGTACGCGACACTTTTTATTTCATTTATTTAACAGAATCTCCAACAATGCAAATTCTTCTAAAAGCGCCTCGAAAGAAGCCGATTTTGGAAAATAAACATTTTGACTTTGACTTTGAAAGAATACGAAGTATGGACGATGTACGATGACTTTATTACACACACCAAAATAATAAAATTGACATGCATACATACTATAGATAAATGTACAGCCAGATAGTGGAAAATTACAATGTTCATCACATAACAATTTTCCACTCTTGGGAATTGAACCCACACCCTCCATTTCCCATATATTGACTGTGCCGATCGGTACGTCAAATATTTATATAAATTGTTGCACTTATGCAGATTTACAACGAAGAAAACAGCCTCGACGTACTACTCACGATCCTGGAGTCTTACACCAAACGCAACGACCACGACGCGCGGGACCTCAACTCCGATCCGGACTTACATTTAGTCGGCAAGTGTTTTCTAGTAAAATACGATTTGTAATTGTAACAAATTTTATTTTATAAATCGAGATCTTTGTGTGTCATTGATAAAGGTATAGAGGAATATTACCAAAGTTTTTTTTATTCTAGGTTCGGACTTGGGCGGATCGGATGGATCAAATGAGGACATGCTTATCAAGGTTTGTTTTGTTTTAACTTTCATTACTTCGTTACATATTTATTAATCGTTTATTTTCAGATAATTGATAGTATTAGGATACATATTATAAACTATCAACTTAAAATTCTAAAGGAGATTGCAAAAATTTAAATTTTAAACTGTGTAAAATTTCAAAGAACATAAGAGTCATAAGCATATAAATATTGTATGAGCCAATAAGTAATCCTATATCCTAAGGTCCTAATTTAAAAAAAGGTTCTTAAAGGTTAAAGTAAAAGCTAATGTTCCTTATCTTAATGAAATGTTTTTAAATCTCTTAAATCTTCAGACAGTGCGGATAGTAGCGAATTTGTGCTTAGCCGAAGCCGTGGGAAAGACTATAGCAGAATCGCAAGCGGAAAGGACTATTCGAGCTTTGCTGGCCTGTCTAGATGTTGCTGAGAAAGCGCTAAACAATGAGGTAGATTATCTTTAAATATTTCTGTTATTTTCTCCTGCGCAGTTGGCTGGTCTCTGTTGAGATTGGCGCGTGGTCGTGGTTGCTTATTGCCAGTAAAGTATTGTTTCAAACATTATTATTATTTATTAACTTTAATATTATTATGCTAAAGAGCTTTACATATCTGATAGAAATTTGATTCTCAAATTCTATGTCCTTTTTTTTGAATTAAATAGGCTCCGCAATTACTGGACCGTTCCGAATGAAATTTTGTACATAGATTCTTAGAAATATAGGAAGACATAGGATAGTTTTTATCCCGTAAATCCTACGAGAACCTACCTCGGTGAGTTTGCTATGAAATTTTAATTTTAACGTTAAGAATACAAATATTTTTACAATAACAATGTAAAAATAAATTCCCGCAGTCTTCAGAGGTGCCAGAGAGTGACAGACAGTCGCAATCGGAGAGACAAGACGAATTAGCAATGGCCGCTTTAGCCACGCTCAACAATGTGACGTTCTACCTCGAGCCACCGCTGTCACCGAGACGTATTGACGATACATTGGATTTGTTGTGCAAAGGTAGGTTTACAAGAAATCTTAGACTATTAAACATACTTAAATGTCTTCTCTACATCCTCTATCTATATTCTCTTCATAAATATTATTCTTCTTTTATATTCATATTTTTTCCTTATTATAATAATAATTTTAATTCACGAATACATCCTTAAATGAGGTGTCATTAGATAGGCCTTTAAAAATGAAATAGGGGTTTCTAAATGCATTTTTGCTAAAATAAATGTTTTTTGAGATATACGCTTCTAAAGTTGTGAAAATGTCATATCACGTGACAATGTGAGATTTATTTTTCACAACCTTATTGGTTTCTTACAAGAGTATTATGTTGTACTTGGTACAGATATGTTGTGAAAGTCTATACTCTATAGTGTTTGAAATAGATCTATGGAAGACGTGTGACGTGTACAGATCACTGTAGGCACCTATTATTATCCTTAAAATGAAATAAATAAAACATTTTCAAGTCAGCTGTGGCAGCACCTTGACATAAGAAAGTTCGTAATGCTAGTTTCATATAAAACTCCTTTACGTCGAAGACTGTTGTTCTGGTGACTAAACAGGTCGTTTAGTTATTTAGATACATATGAAAATACATTATTATTTTTCTGATAAATATTATTATTTGTCTGATAATTTTATCCAACTGTCTGTTTATTTAAATAAATCCTACTTTTTCTAGTTATATTACAAACGTACTACTAATATTAGAAATGTTTGTGGTTAAGATGTTTTCACGTTTATTGGTCAATCACGGCGTAACTACTGAACGGATTTGATGAATTTTCTTATACGAGTAGGATATGAGGTGGATTAGCTGATGGACACCTTTTTATTTTTTTTTATAAGTATATAAGATTAAATAAGCATTTGACTGTCGCTTCACCTGATGGTAAGTGAGAACGCGGTCTGGGGTGGAGCATGTTTATTTAATAAATGCCTACTTACACTTGCTTTGAACAAGTCCATATTATATTTTGAGGGAAAAACCGACGCCGGAAAATTCAACTATAAAGCGAATTAATTGTTAAGGGAGGAACTGGTAAATAATAAATGTTGACAGCAACGTGCCGTTGGGCGCGCGGCAGCGGCCCCGCGGCGTGCGAGGCGCTGCGTGCGCTCGGCAACCTGTCGCGCTCGGCCCGCGCCGCGCAGCTGCTCGTGTTGGACGGCGCGCTGGAGCTGCTGCCGCGCTTCCATACGCACGGTACGTAGCTTTGGATCAGGTTGATTTAGTAAGTAATAATATTATAATGTTTTTAAGTGTTGGACACTAATTACAAGTGTTCATGATATCTAAACATAATATTTTTGTTTTACTTGTTTTTTTTTTAATAAATATAATCAATAAACAATTCAACTGTTGTTTCTCAATTATAGCTTTTAAATTGTCTTCTAATTTTATCAAAGCAGTTTTAATTTTATTTTGTAGACGTATTTAATAACACAGTTCTGATGTTTATTTATTACCTTTTTTAAATTGTTCAATTTATAAATATTTTTGTCGTATTATATTACTATAAATTACAGAAGATTCGAGCGTGCGTTGCGCCGCGGCCGGTTTGCTGGTGAACGTGTGTGGATCCGGGTGCGGCGCGCGTGAAGGCGCCAGTGACGCTGCCGTAGCTCTGTCTGCCGCGGCCGAGCTGGGCGACGCGCAGGCCGCGGCGCTGCTCGCGCGCGCGCTGTGGAACGCGCACGCGCACGCGCCGCTCGAGCCCCACTGCGTGAAGCGAGCGAGCGACGCGCTCGCCGTGTTCATTGGTGAGTAGAAACAAGGATACTTACTGCAACACTCACACGGGAACTGTAAATTCTCTCGAGGTAAAACATTTTTTTAAATTGTATGCAATGTTTATACAGAGCAATCCTTTACGGTTTCAGATGTAAGACATGGTCTGATGTAAGACGTGATAAAAATAAAAGAATTTAGGCAAATTTTATAAGAACTTATCAGTCTTTGACTAGATCGCAATTGAGCAAGAATAAAAAATATAGAGTTCCTTTAATAAAGATAAATTCATAAAATCTCTACCTTCAGACCGTTTCTGTTCATGTAGCATTTATTTTCCTTTTTACAAACAAACAACAATACAAACTAAAAATTAATAGATAACCATTTACCATGTTAAAGATAATACATACATATATTTAAATAACCCGATTAAACACCTTTGTATAGGACTTTACTATGGAAATACTAAATACTGAATAATATTATGTGCAAATATGACTTATTGATAAAACATTACAGAAGCCCATATAACAATGACTTGTTTATGCCACTTTAAATGCTATCTGATAGCGCTATCTAGAAAACGATAATACCTAAATATTATTGTAGATATTCGAAAGTGATGTATTATTTTGATCCTGCTCTCACAGGACTCCGTGGCGCAACGGTAGCGCGTCTGACTCCAGATCAGAAGGTTGCGTGTTCAAATCACGTCGGGGTCAAATCATTCCTTTTTGTTTTTGAAGTTTTTATTTTTTTATGTTTTCCAAAGCGTGTATATTTCTTAATATTTTTTTTCATAAAAATATGAATGCTATCTTGTTTATATTACTTTGACAGACTTAAAAGCTTTAATTTCTAAAACTTTTTATATAAAATTATGTGTACACCTTGGTTGACAATTAATGACTTCAAATGACAATTCATTGAGTACAATACATTTAGTAAAATAAAATCACACTGACTTTCACTTGACAAGCGACCCGCCCAAACTTCGCGTGGATGTTTTGATATATGAATAATATGCGGACAAGGGACAAATGAAGCACGAGACGGTTGGTAACGAACTGCTTTAATGTCATTGCTT
>LQNK01002416.1:500304-516635 GCA_001586405.1 Phoebis sennae | reverse complement strand
ATTTTTGAAATTTTTATTTTTTAATGTTATTCCAAAGTGCGTATATTTCTTAATATTTTTTTTTCATAAAAATATGAATGCTATCTTGTTTATATGACTTTGACAAACTTAAAAGCTTTAATTGCTTCTATTGCCTAATTAATTATATAAAATTTTATGTACACTTTGGTTAACAATAAATGACTTCAAATAACAATTCATTTAGTACCTAATTTCTGTGCTTAATTACGCTTTGATTAGACAGTGTTGAGTCACAAAACAAAATTACAATGACTTTCATTAGACAAGCGACCCGTCCATACTTCGCGTGGATGTTTTGACTTTTTTTTATTTATAAATGTGGAAACATGTATGAATTAAACATCCAAAATCTCATGTCTCAATCATCTGATTACCTGAATGACAGTAAAAACCGCAAAAAGTCCTTTGTGTAGTTTAAAATATTGAATAATATGTACCTATACGATTTATTAATTCAAATAGCTATTTTGAATTTGTCTTATAACAAGACCAAGCGATCAAGGACCGATTATGAAAAATATATGTATTTAATATCAAGATTTCGTCCAAAAATGTTCGATTCCTAGATTTTGTATATAATATGTTAATTATTTGATTTCAGATGACGAGTCGATATTCAGCGTGTGCGAGGCGACCTGCGTGGGCGAGCGTGACGCGACACTGACTAAACAACATGTAATTATAGATTTAATTATAACTAGGTATATTCTTTTATTTCATGGTAGAATCTGTATAAAATAATCAATCGCAAGTTGAGAACGAAAGTACCAATCACAGACAAAAGGTGTGTTTGACTTTACTCAAAAATGAAAATATGGTTATTAATGTAACTAGTATTGTCTTTTATTTCGGTTTAAAGACAACGCAGCGCATAAATAACGCGGTTGTAATTAAATAAAGTTTACTAATAAATAGTGGAAATAGTGTAAAAAAGTCTTTAATTCAAAACTTAAAATGCATTTCCACCAAGAAGTCACAATCATAATCTATCAAGTCTACCAATTTTGATTGAAATGAATTGAAATTAATTTCCTAATCAGGTAAAGTTCGATATACATCAAGAAGATGATCTCCAAACCATTCAGGACTCAATGACTCACATGAACACAAAATCAATCGACCTCAAATCAAAGAGCTTAAAGCAAGATATGCAAGAACCAAGTTCGGATGAAGATGCGGATAGAACTGGGTAATAATGCCTTTGTACTTTTATTCTATAGACTTTGATTCCTCTTAATAGTAATATTTGTGTAGAGATTGCGTCTAGGAATTCACAATACCTACTTTTTCTGGGAATTATCAGAATCAACCTAGCTTTTCTTATAGAAAGTTTGTGCAGAAACCAATTTTCCTAATTATTTCTTTGTTTTTAAGAGTGAAGGTATAGGTTTAGGGGCTCTAGAAGGGGTGGGAATCCAGAGAAATCGAATCGAAAAATAGAAAAGTTTCCACCTTTGTACTCTTTGCTCCTTCTTTCGCCCAGTTTAGCGACAACACCACCGTTGACTACACTGTGACTTTTTAATATTATTTCTTTGTACCTTGTTTTGATGTAACAAAGACTAATAAAAAAATAAGTCACATTTTTATAAGCAATTTTCGTCCGGAATTCATTATGTATTTTTTTTATGTAACGTTAGGCAAACGGAGCATGCGGTTCACCTGATGTTAAGTGACTAACCGCATGAACATCTACAATACCAACTGTCGCAAATGCTTTGCCTTTTTTTTGCTGACGATGTTATGCAGCAGAATTACCTGTCGTCTCTTACGACACCCACGGGTAGAAACGGGTTGGTGACAAATGTATTCTAACCCGGCGCCGCACCGGTATTTTATATTTATTTTTCATATATGTTATTTGTAGATATATATACATAGTTATGTATGTTTATTTATTACGTTGTGTGTAGATGCTCAGGTGAAGACCTGGGGTTCGAAGACGGCGAGGTGGAGGAGTGCGAGTGCGAGCCGTGCCGCCGCCTCGCCGCGTGGGAGGAGCTGGTGGGGGTCGCCGTGCCGCTGCTCGAGCGACTGCGCCCGCCCCGGGCTGACGCGGCCGTGGGCACCGACTAGAATGTTCCATGTTGAATAATGTATACGAGATTAAATGTTGTCATATGTGAACTGTTTATTTTGATCTACCCTCATTTGATAGTAATTATGTGCTAGGTGATTAGACATTCTTTTAAAAAGATCGTTTGAAAAAATGCTTATACGCTACCATAGCGTAGCGTATAAGCATTTTTTCTACGTGATGTACACACACTTTGTACTTTATCTGTATTCTGTAATATCCTACTACTATTATAAAGGCGAAAGTTTGTAAGTATGGATGTATGGATGTTTGTTACTCTTTCACGCAAAAACTACTGAACCGATTATGATGAAACTTGGTACACATATAGATAAGGGTTCAGAATAACATATAGGCTACTTTTAATCCCGGAGTTGTCATTTAATCAGAAGTTACGCGGGTGAAACCGCGGGGTACAGCTAGTCTGTAATATAGGAAATTCAAAATATAGTAGGATTTACCTAGATCTTGCCGTTTGGGATAAACTAGTCGGAGTCACTATCCACCTCTCGAGAGACAGACTAATTTTGGCCTTTTATATGACTGCATATAATGTTATTATAAAGTGAATATCTTCCCTATGGTATATTTTAGCATGAATTATTATCGTTCGGTTTGCATAGTACATGTGGCTATAATTTAAACTGACCCGAGTGGATTAACAGCAACATCCAAAGAATCTAAATGTGCAACTGCAAGACTGACTTGAAGTCATCAAACTGTAGACGCCAGAAATATAAATAATAGTTAATATAAATTGCTATTACATTTTTATTTGTTACGATGGCTGACACATGATGACCGAAACTTGAATATGCTTTTGGATAGAGTTCAAGAATAAGGTTGCCGGCTTTCGTTATCAAGGTCTTTAACAAGATCAAAGTATAATTAAGCTTTAAGGAAATCCTTATTCAGGGGTTAATTACATACGTAACAACAACTTTTTGAGTGTTATATTTGTTTAGTTCTTATTTTTTTTTTTTTTATTAACTTGAATAACTAACTAACACTTCATCTAAGAAGTCTGTCAAAAATTACAGAATTTATAAAGAAAGAAGTTCTAGTTAACGGTGTATGTGATAACAAACGAGATTCATACACCACCACCACCTCCAACCACTTTTTTGAAACCCTTAATATTACAAATATCCTTTCTTCTTAGAGTACAGACCATAGGCTAATTGGAGCTCTTTAAACGCGTAAAAGCGTTATATTTTGAACTTAATCTTGTACAACCTTGAGCCTTCTACAACCAGTAAGGCCAAGTGCCTCGTACGAAATTATTATGTAAAATGAAATCAGTTTAAAATATATAGTGCAACATTTCATACGAAAATTCGAGTGCTAAGTGAATTATTTTTTTATGTAAGTTCAATATATTAACTCATTAATTAATAAAAAAGTGATAGTAAGGTACATAGGTACATATTTTATTTTTAGCAAGTAAATTTTTGAAAAGATTTTTACAATTATGGCTTTTTTAAATAATAAAGTACAGTCATACAAAAACAGACAAAATTTTATCGATACAAATTATTCAACTAACTCTAGAACTATAATAATAATTGGTCACGTTTACCCATATTTTAATGCGAATTTCATAACAAGCCATGCACGAAATAAGTACATGTTCTGCTCACTTTAAAACATAACTGATTTGGGTCATTTCATTATATTTTATGTCATAAATAGGTATTCATACTATTTCCAGTTTCCACTACTTTTATTAGAAAAAAATATAGGGAATCAATTGTACTCTAACAAGAAATAAATAAAAAAATCTTTATTATCTGTCGGTTGGCCTGCAAATAGATTATTATTTAAGAAACCGTGTTAGTACATGAAACTGTTTAATATGTAAAATTTAACAAGCATTTGTAAATCGATATTAACATAAAATCGTACGGAAGTATTGGCGTTGTGTACAATTATCGGGCGGAAACAAGACATTGGTTCGACAACTCGAGTGGCGCAAGAGTCTCCGCAGTGACGATATGCCGGGAACCTTCGGTGACAGCACGCCCTTGTATACAGGCGAATTTTTATGACAAAAATATATTAATATCTACGCTTTTTTAATATTTCGAAACTTTCAGTCAAATTTAGAGTTAAATATATTCAACAAAAAATACAGATTTAAATATGAAGCAAATTTTTTATTCTTTATAACAATGTCTTGAATTTAAACACAGAAAAATATCTATCGAGGAATTATTTTAAACATAATATGACATCATTTTAATGAACTTACATTATCGATTGTTTGATCGCATAATTATATAGAAATAGTGAGAAATAATTTATCAACTCCTGCTAGCCGTCTGAAATAGGAAAACCGCTCTACAGCAAAAACATAGGAATTGTAGAGTATTCTATATTTGGTTTTCAGATAATTATTATAGCTCTTATACCTGAAATATTTGTTTTATTAAAACTTTTAACTACTTTCCGAAATAATTATTAATAATAAAATTCAGGCATCACATTTGAAAAAAATCATTGTTAATCATTCGCATTTTAAAAAATACCCAGTGTTTTGAACATCCTATATAAGTCATATCAGAACCGCAGTCGTAAATAACCGCGACTATTTTCAAGACAGACCATTAACCATCGTTCATACCACTTTGCTTCATAAAGTCTTACTTAAAACTTGCATTTTTTCAACAAATATTATTTTTCGACAGCATTTAAACATTAATTTGTGGCAAAACGCGTAAAAAGCAAGGCCATGTTTGAATGTGAAAATAATATAAAAATAAAATAAAATCCTGACTCAAATTCATTTTTAGCATTTCTTAATGTAATAAAAATACTAACTATTAACCGGCTAATTATAATTACCTTTTATTGCGCTTATAAGTAAGTCTATAGTTCGCATTACGTAATGATTGCATTCAAGTTTAAAATTATATGATTAACAAATTGGCCCTCAATTTATTTCCCCGAAGAATCATCCCTCATTAGGCAAAGATATAAATAGTTAATTTATTTATGGTTATAATTTAGTTCGTAGTGACAAAATGGCGAGGCAGTCTATGTGTTTGTTCTACGCCCTGATGTTATTGGCACATGGGTTCTGCCTTCCTTCACAGCACAGGTTTAGAAGACAAATAAGTGATTCGGTAAGTGTATTATAATTCTAACAATCATATTTATTTAAAGAGACACTATTAAAATTACCCCACTTTATTCCGAAACTATCAGGATTATACTTAAAAAAAACACGTGAAAAACTTAAAAAATATATTTTATAGGTCTTATTAAACACAACCAAAATTGGATTGAACGAGATACTGACAACATTTTTTTTTTAATAAAGCAAACCTCAAATTATCAATCAGTTATTTTTTATTGGCGAAAAACATGTTGGTATTTCGGATAGTTGTAGATAATCGGTAATGCTTGCTTTTACAGAATCCTTTATGTGCGACTCCGACACCCACGTCACCATTTTTTTATTTAATAGTAGTCATCCAGATTTATTTATTACCAAAAAATAAAATTATTTCATTCTTAACCGACTTTCCAAAATAAAGAGGAGGTTATCAATTTAATCGTATTTTTTATGTATGTTACTGTATATCTCTGGCGTTTTTGGACCGATTTAGAAAATTCTTTTTGCATTCAAAAGATTGGTGTCAGTGTGGTCCCATATAAATTTGGTCCAAGTCTGAGCATCCATGTGGAAGATATTCCAGGAAACTCCTCGAAAATCAACAGAATAAGCTCTGCGGTTAAGGGTTAATGATGTATGTACTAACTGAATTGTAACTAGATGATGTGATTACCTTCACAGGTCAATAAAAAGGGGGAAATATTAACTTTTTGTCAAAATATAGAACCGACATCCTTACTCGGTGCAAAATGTTGTTAAATTGAAAATTGATAAAGGCACCGACTTTGTATAGATTTCAACAAAAATAAAATAAAAGTTATTTTCTTTTTTTAGAGTAAGGAAATCGGTTTTATTTTTTAGCAAAAAGTAATTATTTAAAACTTATATGAATATCGTTTCCAAAATACTAAAGCACAGTTTATACAAAACTCAATATCAGCGGTTAACATATTTATTCATATAGTTGTAATTTTTTGAGATACCCTTCATTGAAGGTCAATTAATATATTTTAATAACAATTAACAAAAAAAACTGTTCCACCAAACTTTGACCTTTATTTCACACTTGATGTGAAGGAAAACCACAATTAAAAAAGTATTTTTTATCACAAGTGCTTTGACTTCCTGGTATTATAATCTGCATACACATCTACACATATTAAAGACCTTTTCTGAAAAAAAAGACGTCATAGATATATAATGTGTCGTTGATTATAGAATTATTATTATTTAACGTTATTTTTTGCCATAACAAATTGCGATTTGTTTTGTTCTTATTATATTGGAATCTGATAAAGAAGTTAAACTTTGCGTGCGTGTCTAGCATCTATTTTTTAGATAAGAGAGATAGAAAAAAGACGAAGGTTCTGTATTCGGAAGGGACGGTGGACATGATAATCGTTCCATTTTTAATCCTCTGGCTGACAGTTATGTTTAAAATTTAATACACAAAAATATTAATTTATAAATTTTATGTAAAGTACCAAAATAATTTCAAACGTTATTGCAAAGAAATATAAGTACCTACTTTATTTACTGCTGAAAAATTAATCCGTTATTAAAAAAATAAAAACCTTAATAAAATATTGTAGGAAGAATCAAAACAAGGCGAACTTGAAAAAAAGAAATAATTTAAAGCTATTTAAAGCTTAACTATATGATCTCTATCGACAGATATAATACAAAATTATAAAAAATTCGGTCAAATTTAAAAAAGGCTACTACAAATGCCCATTACACTTTAAAAAATTTAATATTTTTCCACAGACAGAGACAACCACACAGGCTTCCCTTGCACCAGTGAACTCTATATCATTAAGTCCTAGTAAGGCTGTCGACTACAACCTTCCACCTTCAGTGCCCATCGCGCCTGAAGATAATGACGATGATGATGATGAAGATGACGAGCCCGTGTCGGCACCTTCTGGAGGAGGAGGCAGTAATATTCTAAGCCTTTTTAATATATTAGGCGCTGTACTACCTAGTTCGAGCAGCTCCAGTGTAAGTTTATTATTTATTTATTAATCTTTAGCTATTGTCACATCATCTGTTTCTACACTTATATTATAAGTTACAGCACGAAAAATTATGATACTATCTATCAGCATCAATCTGATTTTTTCATCCCTGTCTCTTTTCACCACTTTTAAAGGTAAATTTCAATAAAAGTTTTTATAGAATAAATTGTGAAAAAAAACATATCGGTAAAGGTATTGTTTAATAATCTTCGCACTTTAGAAGAAGATGTATGTAGTAAATTTAATACGCACGGCACGTTCTATAATATGCTTTTAGCACAAAACTGTTTTGTATCTTATGAGTGAAACTTCTGCACGTGAATTTTCTGTGACAAGGCACCAATTGGGAAGAAATGGCTAAGTACTTCTTATTTCTTATAATTCACCTTACCAATTATTATTAACTTGATACTCACTAATTAATTGTTGTTTATTTAATTTGTGTTATTGAGCCAAATATTATTTTAAATATTACCCAACTTTCAGGTAATGCTTCGCAACATAATAAGAGTCCTTATTAAACGTTTGAATCCACACGTCATACTACGTCGAGAAATAAACACGAACGATGCAGAATTTGATTACGTAAACGATCTTAAACCACCGCCGTTTCAAAGACAAGAAGATAATAGTGAGAGCGAAGATTCTAAAAATGAAAGTAGTGAAAATGAAGCGAATAATTCCAATCAGGATTCAGATTCAAATTTGGATTCAGAGGAGGATGACTATGATGAACCTCTAGGGGGAGGCGATGGGGAGGGAGGGGGCATATTGGGTTTGCTTGCTGGACTAAGCGGTGGTGTAAGTTGTAAGAATAAAAACATACATTGAAAAATTTGAGTATCCCCAATGCTCACAAATGAAAATTAAAAATTCGCTTAAATTTGTTTTAGTTCAGAAACTATAACAAACACTGAATTCTTGTTCTGTTTTAGGAAGACGGTCAATCAGATTTAGGTTCACTGCTCGCCACAGTGAGCGGTATAATTGCTAATCTGAGTGTAAGTTTTACTTTACTTGTATGGAAAACATGTTTGTTAATTACCAATTGTTTATAGTAATGACCAATACAATTTCAGGGTGATGGTATTGACTTAAATAGTCTAATTGCTTCAGGAATTGGACTCTTTGTCGGATTGTTGGTAAGTTTTTCCAGATTAAAAAGAGAGTTATGTGGTATTAAATATTCTCATTACAATACTAATTCACGTTTTACAGTCTGAAGGAAACCAGAACCCTGGTGAAATCATAGCTAGTTACCTTTTGACATCATTAGACACAATAACAGGAGGTGGAGCGGTATGTAGTTCAACGATTTGGTGTTATTTTAGTAACAGTATTCATTAAAACATTCTATATACTTTTACAGAAAAATAACGGAGCTTTCTTTGGAAATTTCTTGTCGAAATTAGTAGTAGGAACCAGTGCGGTAAGTACTTCTTAAACTTTACCTGCAAAATTGTATTGTTTTTTCATATTTTTGACATGTAATATTATTATGAGCCTTGGAATTTTTAGGCAGGGGATCCTGATGCAAGTTCAGAAGAGAATGGTCGTCCTCAGATGAAGGATTCTGCTGGGTTCTTCGCCAGTCTCCTGATGGCCCTGCTGGGAAATATGTCCAAGAGTAGCTCTGGAGGAACACACCCATGGAGGAGATACTTAGAGCAACATGAAAATTAAACTTCAAGACTCGTAGATTATTTTACCTTTTTTTCAGGTTGATTATTAAAACCAGTATAGACCGATAAAAATTGTACAATGTTTTTTATTTTTATCTTACACTTTTAGTTTCCACCAGGTACACATCATAATGTAAAATTTTACTCGTTACAACTTATCTATGAACCTGTAGTAAGTTAATACAGATAAATGTATTTCTTATTATTATAGTTACTTGTAATATATCCTTTCTACGCAAAATAAACATTATAAGCCTGTAATAATGTAAGATATAAAAATAAATAAAATATTTTCTTATAGTGCATTATGTTTTCAGAGTGGTGCGGCGAATCCGAACGCTCCGTCTCCGCTATGGACGTTAAAATTGGACATTTTGCGCGCGCTCGTACAGTTCGCTACCAGCATGCTGGGCCTCGCTTCCTCCTTCGTGGTACAGGCTTCTCATTAAAACTAGTGGATTTTTAAATAAACATCATTTTTAATTACTTATATTTTCTTATATTTTCTTCTCTGCGACTGATTGAATTGTCAATTCAGTTACCTGAAAAATATCGTCAGTATAAATATTTTTTTTTATAACATGTCCGAAGCACACAATTTGGGAAAATTAAATAGGACCTCGCTTTGGTCACTTGGTACTAATCAATGAAAAATTAGATTTTAGAAATTTGTTAATGTACATTTTTCTTATTTGTAATAGCAACTATAATACTCGGCTTCTATATTAGATGATCCAGTAATGTAATAAAGGTGTAAAAATATACAACATTAGTTACTCACGTTTACCGTGGGCGGGGTTGACAGTACATAACAAACAGTATCCGCAACGTCATTGGGGTCCAACATAGGCATACTAGGTACCACTCCTTCTCTTTGCGCCATTTGTGTTCGAACTAACCCCGGTGATAGACTCTACAAATTTTCAATATAAAATAAGTTATTTAATTCATGTTGTGTATATATATCTAACATCTAATTTATATAACACATAAATGCTGCATTCTGCGGCTTTTCTCAACAAAATATAGCCTATGTTGTTACTTTAAAGTATCGGACTGGTAAAAATCGTTATGATAAATTATATTTTAATATTTGGATACATTTTGGTCGATGGCATAATTTAAAAAATGTATATAATATAAATAAATATTGTTTGATAAGTTGCTTACCGTAACTTTAATACTGCATGCATAATGTGCAAACTCATTGATCAATGCTTTGGTGAATGCCGTGACGGCGTGCTTGCTTGTCGAATAAACGTTGATGTTGGGCAGGAAGGGGATGTAGTGGCCTGCAACACTACAAAATAATACATACATTATTACTTGTTTTGCAATTAATGACACTATTCCACGTAGATGTATTGTAATGAAATTTCATCATACCTATGTACATTCATTTTACTGACGAGTTTTCATTTATATGTCAAGTTAGAATACCTATATAATTTTTTCCGCGCTAATTGGGGAGTGGGTACCAAACCAATACCCGGAGCTAGTATAGTATTATATTATCTGTGCCCGGAGGTTCTGTTTTCTGCGATAGTAGTAGGTATTTATCAAAAATTAAAATTCTGGTCCCTTCATATACAACCTGGAGGAATTCGTGATTAGAATACGTAATTAGAAGTGCAGCATATAAGCTGCTCAATACAAAAATGCAATATTTAGATGTACCTTACCTGTTGATGTTGATAATGTGGCCGTTAAAATTGCGTTTTTTCATGGAGGCAACTGCGTATCGAGTACACAGGACAAGTCCTTTTATATTTACATCAAATGTTGAGGACACTTGATCATCGCTCATGGGAGAATCGCCAATAACTTAAAAGATATTGAATAATAAATAATGAATTAGTAATTTTGTTTTGAGTTATTACAAATGTCGAATCTTTTAGCAGACTTTTATAATTTACATTAATTCTGAAATCACAAGAGCTCAAACCCATTAATCATAACCTGCCGTAGACAATCTGAATACTTAATTAGGAAAGATTCCTACGTAGATTCCTAATATAAACCTTATCTTAGTTCATTTACATTACCTTATTAGCATAAAAATAGTACTGACCTGTGATTGAAGCTGGGTAAATAACTCCAGCATTGTTGACGAGAATATGTACGCCGCCGAAATTTTGTTCAATGGTCTGGAAGGCGGCCGCGATCTCTTCAGGTTTACTAACGTCACATTGTAAGGAGACTATGCTTCCAATGCCTGACACTTTTGATTTAAGCTCCTGGAAAGTATTATTTGTTTTCTCAACAAATTATGGCTCTCTTTATTAGATGAATTATAAGTCGCTAAAAATCTCAATGGTGTGTACGAGTAATGTTTAAGTAAGACATTTGATTTAGTTAATTAATTCGTTTCTTCGGGGTTTTTATAACGTCAATATTATTATGTTCAACCGAGAACTTTTCTAGAAGCGTTAGTATCAACTATTACTTAGGGATAAATATATAAAGTTGTTGCTTAGCTATATTTATTGAGGTAAGTATAAAAAAAACTTTTTAATATTATGACTATATTCTTACCAACGTTCATATGTTTTTTAACATGGACATTAACTCACGTCGATTAGGTGAGGTCTTCTCGATAAGCCCACAACCTGCAGTCCAGCATTAGCCAACTTCATGCAGATGGCGGCGCCAATGCCAATGCTTGCACCAGTCACCACCGCAGTCTTGTTAGTCCAGCGATCCATTACTAATCGAAGTTTAAAAAAGTTCAAAATGTGTAACGTATGACCTAGGGTAACTATTAGCGACTCAGGTTCTAGGGTCGGCGGTCTGGTTCATAATACGTATGTTATACACATATAAAGCTTTAACATATAACCATTAATTAATCATTATCAATTAAAAAAACTGCATCAGAATCTGTTAGGTAGTTTTAAAGATATCCTATAATTATCTTCTAATAGCAATAGTGCTGTCAAAGAAATAAAAGCTATTAAACGTAACCTTTGCAATAACCATTCCTGATTGGAATCTTTTTACTTATACCTTTTATGCCAGGTGCCATTCAGTTGCAATTCTTATTTGCATGTACAGTTTTTATTAGATTTGTTATATACAATACCTACAGATAACCTTGACATTCTATGCAATTTAATGAAGGCATGCAAGGTGTTTTGTTATTCCCATTGACTATTTAATGCAAATATACTTAAACATATAGAAAACACGAACAACTATCTATTGACGAAGTCAAATTGCAAGCACCTCTATTCCATAACGTTAAATTATTACAAAGTATTCTTATTTACTTTCCTTCTTCCGAGAAACTTTTAAATGATGTTAAAAAGCAAATATTTTAGTTCTGTGATAAATAAATAATATTTATTTTTGTTACCTGTTGCTTATTTTTTTCCTACATTCTTTGTCTGATTCTTATAATAAGTATTTTAGTTTTTAAGAAACAATTAATTCAATTAAAAACAATAATTATACTTACTTAATTAAATTGTATTTACGCCTCCTGTTCAGTACGATAAATCTTCAAAGGGTTATGCTAGCGCCAAGCTCGAGCCGTCGCACTTGAATGAGATCGTATCTAAAGTATTGTCTGTAGGCAATTACTATTTACCGAGCAATATTTTCTGATCACTTTCACTGCAGTCTTAGAAATCACTGAGAAACATCCCGCACGTACAATATTTTTTTAGTACCTTTAACTGATGAAAATAGGATTATGTATGTCTGACTCCGTGGGAATTCCGGGATAAGAATAAGGTTTTAATCTGCATCCATAACTATATTATATATACCAAGTTGCATTCACATCCGTCCGATAGGATTTTAGTGAAAAAGTTACAAACATACATCCATCCATACTCACAAACTTTGGCATTTATAATAATATTATTAGGACTTCTATATCCAAGAATAGCCAACGATTGTGACCTCAAATGACAACAAAGTTATTATTTAGTTGATAGTTTAAAAAAAAATGTTATTCTTTTTTATACACGTCATGCACAAACAAAACAAGAACTAAATGACCTTTCGATACACTATGAAGCACCTATGATATTAATAAGGTTTATTGTTGGATGTCGATAAGATAAACTACTTCAACGGGGCGTTGTATTTTATTTTATCAATTTTCAATAATTCCGCTAAATATGATATTGGTGGTTCTTTTAAAAAGCTCTTAAAGCTTATTCATAGTACCTACATAAAAATGGTCTTTAGAGTTTAGGTTCATTGTAGATTCGGGATTTTTTAAGAAAACACTATCTTATATCTACTCTAATATTATAAAGAGGAAAACTTTGTTTGTTTATTTGGTTGTAATGAATAGGCTCAAAAACTTGACCATTCGAAAGCTTCATTATCCAAGAGGCTTCATTATGCAAGAGCAACATAGGCTATATAATATATATATATATATTACACTATGCTACATTATAATCAGCATATAAAGGGTAGGTACATCATAAGTATTCTGTTAAAAAAATATTTTAAATAAATATGATTTCCATACATTTCACATCTTCTTTTTCCTTCTATATTCTAGCAAAAAATAAAACACCAAGTTATATTTAAAATTGTATATTTGAAGATAAATGTATGTTAATAGAAAAATCTCCGCACTGCTCAACAAGGCTACAGTATGGTCGACTATATTACAACTACAACTAAACAACACGCTTCTCTGATTCTCTGACGCACATAGGAACATTTTCACCTTATACTAACGAGGCAATCGTTTCTGTAGTAAAATACTGATAAAGGTTGTTGCTCATTGTAGCACTCCTGCATTGTACTCCAAGCATAAGATGATTATAAGCCTTTAGTTGTTAAATATTAGTCTCACAGACTTTATGACTCCGATGTATTCGCTGTCTAAATATGTTTATGCCTTCCATTGATCTACTGAGTACCATTCTAATTTAGCTTTATTCACTACCATATATCTCATTCATATTATTATATTTCTGGAGAAAGTGCGAAATATTAGTCTCACAGACTAATGTTTAGTAATATTAAGTCTTTCCTCATTGCGTACCCTCTATAACTTTAAAAGTAAAATATCAAACGTGAGCCATGGTAGTATTGCAGCACAACCTTACCTGTTTTTCGAATAGTTTATATAAAAGGGTATAAACAACCGCTATCTATATCAACTTTGTAACTTAACTCATCGCTTCGCTCGCCAAGCGTCAATGAGCCGGGACATGATTGACACAATGAGCAATTACCTTAATACATAGTCAAATTAATTAGTAGATAATACAAAACAATATATTATGTTCTATACCACGAGTATAAAGAAATTGTATAATTCACACAGGATCAGTGAGACATCGGGAATGTAAAAAATGGGATCCTTTGATAGTAATTAATGAAAATAAATGAGCATTAATTGGAATTAAATTACATTGACTTAAATTATATTGGCGTATCAATCAAAAACACTATATAGTTATCATGAAACATTTTAAATATCGAGAATTTTTTTTCATAATTTCACAATTAAAATTGAATGATATAGAACGACACTGATTATAAAAATCATTCTGCTACAAAAACCATTGCCTACAAAAGGTATTCCTAATATAAACTTTATTCTTAAACCTTAACTAATTTATCAACATGTGCTCTCTATTCAAATACATTCTGTTAAAACTATTTAATATTCACTTCATACAATATGTACTTGCTGTTAATATTGCTATAGTTACAAATTAACTTTATATTATTGTTTCCTTATGTAAAGGCTAGTTTACCGTTAATATCTGACCACGAGCTCTTATACTTAACTAATTCTATCGAAAACTAAACTTCCATTTTCATTTGCATATACATTTCTCATATTGCAATTTAACCCATATTTATATTTCCAAATAAAAAAAAATTATAAACTGAATATTATTTAGAAACAAGTAATCAATTTGTAAAATATTACGATTTGAAACACTTTACTATTTGCTGGTCAAAAGGGAGGACTAAATTATACCTATGCATAACCCACATAAAAGTCTGCTTATAAAATTATAATAAACTTTTATAATAGAATATTTTTCCAGATTTCTTTAAAACTTATGGACCTATATAGAAACAAGTAAAAGGGCTATTTCTATAAATTCTTGTGTTACTCTTGTACCATTCAACAGTCATTGGAAGGACTGCATTGGTTTAAAATACAAAAGATGACCAAATACAATACAAGTATGAAATTAACAAATTGTGCAGATATTTAAAGTTATATTCTTTAATATTTCTACATAAGTCCTTCACTGAAACCAAAATATAGTACTCAAAGGTTTTCATGACAATTTAGGGGACCTTCATAATTGAGGAGACACCTCAAGCTAATTTAAAAAATATTTCGCAGATTAATATCATTTGGTACCTCAAATTCTGAATTTATTTTTATCATATCAACCTCCAAGTACTATAGACTGTTCTATATTAAGTCTGTAATTAATTAATATATTACTTAGTTATATTTATCACCAATTAATATTCATATTTTACACCACAGAGTATTATTATTTACCTACATGATAAGTGCAAAGCGTGATTTTCAGCCTAAATATTTTCTTAATTAATATTATAACTAATTATTCTTTATTCACAATCCTCAACGCTCCATTAGTACACTCCATGATAAGAAATGCCGGTTAAATAATTTAGAAAGAGATCATTTAATTTAAATACAATAGAACGAAAAGTTTGGATCGAAATATATATTTCTAGTGTCTAGTAAATAATATATTCTTTCATTTATATTGTAAATTACTATAATGTGATTATAATTATAAAAAGTAATTTTAAAATACATTGATTTTATTGCACATATCACCGATTATAAATGTCAAGCCAATCTGTGTCTTATTTTTTGTAAACAGTGACTGGTTTTGTTTAAGTTTCGGCATCGATAGATAACCTTGCATTTTTTTGGAAGATAATATATTATAAATATGATTATAGCACAGCTATTTTATTTCACATCGGCAAGTTTCGTTCCTTTCTCTTATAAATCTGATAAGTAGAAATAAAACTATACAAAATGCGTATATACTCTAAGTACATAGCCGTTTTGCACCGACGCGTGACGACACTCGTACTAGCCCATGACTCTGTATTCCCTTCGATATGTATCCGATATAAAAATCGGCACCACGATGTCGCCACATGCCAGTGTGAACGGCACTAAATTTGCATTTACAAAGACCGTAGAAGAGTTCGAGGCGGAGAGTCAAATTTTCCACACTAACATTTACGGATACAATCTCAACCATAATACTGACTTCGCTCTCCGCCGCGAGCCCGCACGCTTATCCTACTCAACCAGTCACTAACACTCATTGAAACAAACTTTGAACTTTTAACTTGGGGACGAATTGGGGCTCTTCTTTTATTATTGGTACCTTGAACAAATGTGCGAAATGTGTTATTTAAAA
>LQNK01002416.1:464154-493011 GCA_001586405.1 Phoebis sennae | reverse complement strand
TTCTATTGTTTTTTTTTTTTTATACCGCAATAAAGAAATGTTTGACCATAGTTTCACCTGGTGGAAAGTGATAACATGGTCTAGGATGGAACACACTTCTTTATGTAATGCCTATTCACATTGACCTTAAATTTAACCAGATTGTATTTGCTTGGAAAGCAGAGGCCGGAAGAGAATTCCATTCCCTACTAGTCATCATCAATCATTTGGTACATTATTTTACTATTAATTTATCATTTAGTAGTAAATGTAGTAATATAAATGCAATTGCAGAGATAGAGATATGCTATAGAGACCAATAAGTTGTAACATTTTTTTTATTGAATACAATATAATTTTCTCACGCTACATGATACACTTTTACATTACTCGTAACATGTAAAGTGCATACAGCAAATATCCCTTCCTTATCAAAACTCCCTTTTGTATGTAAATTAATTGACATTTATCACCTAAATTTATTCAAATTCAATATAACTATGAGAAGAAAAAATCCTCTGAAAGAGACCTCTAGCAAGACTAGCAAGTACATATTTGCTATAACTAGCGAACCGCCCCAGCTCCTCACGGGTGCAATGCTGGTACTAAATACACTACAGAAAAACAGTGAATGCTGTTTACAAAAATTTGTACATTATTTTGATAAATCACATAGGGTTCAGCCTGTGTTTGCAATGTAAGCGGGATAAAATTGGTTATTAACAACATCACATTAGAAACCTGAAATTAACAGTATTTCTCCACTTTTTAATGCATGTTACATTATACATATAAACCATCCTCTTGAATTTATCTATTAAAAAAAACGCATCAAAATCTGTTGCATAGTATAAAAGAATTAGGCATACCAAGGGACATAGGGACAAAGAAAGTGACTTTTTTATACTGTGTTTAAATAGATATTTTTGGTTAAAATTTCACTGTGTAGATTATAATTTTTTAACATACTTTTGGTGCTATTTGTGTCCTAAAAAGTAATGTGTATGTAATAGATAAAAAATATCTATCCTATTTGAAATGTTTGTGTAAGAGGTGGATATATAACTAATGCAGGTAAAAAAACTAACATAAATAAGACTTATTTAATCCATTGTTTTAAAAAATTTAATCATTATCGAAACAATAATGTTTAGAATAATAGGGCCAATATTTATATTGTATCGAAATTTTTTAACATTAATCATATTCAATCCCAGTAGTATTATTTCAAAATCAGTCGCACCAAAAAACAGTAAATTATATATTTTAAGTCATAATAATACATTCCTTATCGATCGTTAAAATAAAGCTATAATTCTAAATACCCGGCGATATTGAACGTAGAGAGAACTAACATTCAGCAATCAAAGAAAAAAAAATAAACACTAAAGTTTTTATACTGCGCGGAGCCAGACGTAAAAAAAACTGAGCGACGGTCGAGGTAAATAAAAAAAATAAGGCGGGCTGGTTTCGAACTAAGTTTTTTTGTTAAAACTGCTAGAAAAGATTGTAAAGAAGTAATGCTAGCAAAGAACTAGAGATGTTTATCAGTTTTACATTAATATCATGTACAAATACGGTTTAGAATGTTATTTTTATAGCAATCACGCAAGGAAAACAAAAAATATTGACCGCATACGGCACAGCATAATTATCATGTAAGCACAAATGTACGCACCTCTGCTTGTTTTAAACATATTCCACATTTATCCATTATTGACACACTTTTTTTCTCGTGAAAAACATAAATACACAATTAATTTTCGATAAATTGAAGCACTTTTTACAATTTGACGACAGATCGTCGGAAAAGGGGACAAGCAGATGCGGGGTGGGGCACAGGCAATAGCACAGATAATCTTACAAAAACATTGTTATGGTTTAGATTTTAGAAAACCAATATAACTAAGAATAGAAGATGATTAAAAAATTAAAATGACTGATGATTTTAAAAATGGATGTCTGTTATGATCTTGAAGCTACTTTACAAGCTTAAGAACATTATAAATATTCCAGTATAGCGTCGTAAAGTAAAAGTACTATAACACTGTCTTACCTAAAACGGAATACAAAATTTAGAATGTTTTGACGATTGACTCTGTCAATGTCACAAGTGACAATTTTTGAATAACACATTTCTTATTTTCTTGCATACAAAGTTCAAGTGAATAAATTTTTGATATTTTTCCAATTACTGCGATTTTATGTCATAGTTTGATCTGTTGTGGTAATCATTAGTGTAAACCAGTTGCCCTACAAACGATGTAAATCTTCAACGTGTTATTTAGATTTAAATCGTTTTAATAATTTTTGTTAATAATCAGCATAAAATCATGTCTGAAAAACCAGTAGTAGCCAGTGGGGCTCAGCCCATCGTAAAAATAGGCCATTACACTTTAGGAGCAACCCTGGGAGTAGGAACTTTTGGAAAAGTGAAGATTGGTGAACATCAATTGACAAAGCACAAAGTGGCCGTGAAAATCCTCAATAGGCAAAAAATTAAAACGCTCGATGTCGTTGGGAAGATCAGACGCGAAATACAAAACCTTAAGCTTTTTAGACATCCCCATATTATTAAATTGTATCAGGTAAACCATGTTTACAGTAATTATGCTGAGTCTTGAGTCTTTGTTTGCTAGTTTCTTTGTTTAAATTCATTGATACGAATCGTAATAGAATTAGTACATAAAAGTAAATCAATTCATTGATAATTGTTTTTTTGACAAGAGAACTGACAGTAAGATATATTAATATATTTCAGGTGATATCAACTCCAACAGACATATTTATGATTATGGAGTATGTCTCAGGAGGTGAACTGTTTGATTACATTGTGAAAAGAGGCAAGCTGCAAGAGCATGAGGCTCGCCGTTTCTTCCAACAGATTATATCTGGAGTAGACTATTGCCATAGACACATGATAGTTCATAGAGATCTTAAACCAGAGAATTTGCTGTTGGATCACAACATGCATGTCAAGATTGCTGACTTTGGCTTGTCCAACATGATGATGGATGGAGAGTTCCTGAGAACATCATGTGGTTCGCCAAACTATGCTGCTCCAGAGGTGAGATATTACTTATGTTATCATAGTGGTCTTCTCAAATTTCACTGCGATTAGAAGTACTAACACATTTTTTTTTATAATTTATGAGTGAAACATACATAATCTAGATGTAATTAAAGACTAAGACATCTTAATTTTTTTTTATAAGAGACTATTTGTCTTTGTATAAATATATGTTAATGTTTACTAAACATTTATTGCAAAAAGTTATATTTTTTATGGTTTTCTTCAGGTCATATCAGGAAAACTTTATGCAGGTCCTGAAGTAGATGTATGGTCTTGTGGAGTTATTCTGTATGCTCTACTCTGTGGTACACTTCCCTTTGATGATGAACACGTCCCAACTTTATTTAGAAAAATCAAATCTGGAATATTTCCTATACCCGACTATTTAAACAAAAGTGTTGTAAGCCTGTTGTGTAATATGATGCAAGTGGACCCAATGAAGAGAGCTACTATCGAAGATGTGAAGAAACATGATTGGTTCCAGAAAGATCTACCTGAATACCTGTTCCCATCACCTGTGGAGCAGGTATTTATTGATTATGTACGGTTTTCAGTATTCAGCTTTTTTATGAATATACAGTAGCAATGGGGAAATGGTGAATATAATGAGAATGCACCCCATCTCATTTTGCACATATTAATAAGAAGAAATAAAAGTTATTTTCATTAATTTCATTGATTGTGGTGCTAATACACATGTAAATGTGCAAGTGGGGTTTATTAAAATTTCAGAATAATTTCATACATCAATGTATTGTGTTAATATAAAAATTTGATATCAGTATTTCAATTTTCAATGAGTTTTGTACATGGGGTAAGGTAAAATTGATTAAATTCATAACTTGCCATGTTAATTTTTACAGCATGCACTAATTCTTCCCTTTCTTTCTACACTAACAAAAATATATTTGTATAATATACATTCACAAAGAGAAAAAAAGACATTAAATCGGGATTTAACCATACATATACAAATTATAAATGTATGGAGTGCAATATAAATTATAAAGGAAGGTGCTGAAGGGGCTTGAATATTGCTTGGTAACCCTTTGAATAAGTACACAAAATATGGGATCTACATTAACATTTGTACACCTACTAAAGCTTGTCATCCACATATCAACATCATACGCAACAGATTAATCTTTGTAAAGAATTTCACACAAGTGTGTCCATTGATCCGCATCATACGAAACGCATTTTCCGTATGAATAATGAATCCGATGCATATGTTGCTTATATGTGGACACTAAGGATAAATACATTTTAAACTCAAAACTTTATCTCAATATTATTTAATAACTAAATTAGCCAGTTTCCACATTAAATTTTCACTATTTATGTAAGAACTAAAATAGTGCCTATTTATTTTCATTAATATTTTTTCCAAAAAAATACAAATAAAATAAACTTTACAGGACAGCGGAGTTATAGACACAGAGGCAATAGCAGAAGTCTGTGATAAGTTCGGTGTCCGTGAGCAAGAGGTACATAACGCCCTGCTGAGCGGGGACCCTCACGACCAGCTGGCGATAGCTTATCACCTCATCATTGATAACAAACGCATGGCTGATGAGGCTGCGAGGGCTGAAATCAAGGACTTCTATGTCGCAAGTCAGTTATATATAAGCTGTGTGCATCCTTACTTTAATAATGTTTATCTATAGTTGTGTTGTTTATGGTGTAATTAGTAAGCGAAAAAGCCTTCATTAAACGGCTATTTTAAAGGAATATAATTTTTTATATTTTAATAAATAATTGTGTTGTAAGTAAGCGGCACGTTAATAAGTATTAAATGGTAAATTGCATTTTTGTCTGATGACTCCAATCTGTGTAAATTTGAGTTATGTCTTATGCAATTTTTGTCTATTTCATAACAAATATTATATATTATTAATAATCAAAAATAAACCTGCATATTAATTATGCTGATATACTAGAATGTAAAACAAGTTATACAGTTTTTGGAGTGATTATTCGTTATTTAATTTCAATAATTTTAAGTACGCATTTATACTAAAATGTATAATAAAATGCAGATAGTTCACCGCCCGCAGTAACTGAGACGCACCGTCCGCACCCGGAGCGCATCGCACCGCTCAGAGATAAGTCTTCCCCCGCGGCCCAGCCCGCCGCCGACAAGCAACGTGGCACGCCCGTCAAACGGTCAGTAACCACACTTCCCTATTAATCTATTGTATATAATAATACCCCTAGTGTTGATACTTTAGTCTCTGTATAAAAACACACCGATCACATCATCGCATAGCACCTTTATCTCTTAAATATTTACCAGCCTTAAATTTTTCTAATTTATGATCCAATGTCACAAACAGTGTTAATCACAGATTTATTAAATATCTGAAAAGAAATTAAAGATGGTGCCATCCACGACTATTATCCCAATACTTTGTCCTGATTAGTCTATTTATTTTAGTGTGCAGGTTCACACATGTGTAGTGAGTGTGTACCTATAAAACTTCACACAAGCAACAGCTTGCATACTATGAACAATTGAGAAAAAGAGTGTAATGCGTCTTCGTGGATGAATTAATCTATACCTAGACCCCATGCTTGTCTTTGTCACAATCATATTTTTAACTGAATTTAATTTACAGAGCCAAATGGCATTTGGGCATCCGATCACAGAGCAAGCCCAACGATATTATGTTGGAAGTTTTTCGCGCTATGAAGGCTTTGGATTACGAGTGGAAGGTCATCAACCCGTATCATGTCAGGTTAGTAATTAGTATGGCTCATTTTTAACCAAACGTTAATGAATTCTTCTTAACTGTTTATTTATTTCACTTTAGACTAATTAAAACAATAGAACATAAAAGATTGCTCTTAATGGACTCGCTCTTATGGACAAGTAGTTTAGCAAATTAAGTTAAATTTATGTTACTTATTAATCTGAAAACAAAACAAAACTTTAAACTAATAGCTAAAGTCGATGCAATTTCTTTTTAATTTTAAATATATTATATTTGTTTAAAAAAAAAACAATCAAAATCTCTATTTAATACAGGGTTCGCACACTCAACAAAATGACCCAAAAGTATGTGAAGATGTCCCTCCAGCTGTATCAGGTGGACTACAAATCCTACCTTCTGGACTTCAAGTCCCTCTCCGGAGAAAAGGAGGACCCAGAAGACGAGACCGCTTCCCCTCTCGCACAAACCCCTGTCAATCCTCTACCTACCCCCATGCAAGCTCAGGGACATCATACTATGGAGTTCTTTGAAATGTGCGCTGCTTTGATCATACAACTGGCTCGATAAAAATGTCTATAAAAACATTGTCTAAAATCCAAATACTGAAACGATACTTAACTTTAAGTGGCACTTAAGTGTCATCTATGAAAGTTAAGCATCCATTGAGTATTTGGGTGTATGCGGTTAATATCTTTATTGGTTAGCGAAGGCATGTGCAATGAAATATGAAAACACTATTTATTAATGCTTCATTGAAAATTTAAATGGATCATGTTCTCCAATTATATTAAGCTGGATATTTTATCACGCAATTATTAATGGGTTTTCTGGATCGGTATTAAAGTCCCAAAAACTAGGTTATGTAATTTGTAATTACCTTATTCGTGTGAGGAAATGGGACCGCAAATATTGTCTTCCTTTGATTCGAGATGACATTTTTGCATAATTCAAGTTTTAGTGTAAGAATAATACCGCATCTGTAGGATAACAATTGAATGTAATACTACTGAAATAATGATCAAGAAGTATATCTAGATTTTCAATTCGTGCTAAGTCATACAGCAATAAGACATCGACAGAATTACTAAATAATATATTGGCTCTGATTCTGTCCCCACTTATTTAATTGTCAAGGCACTGCATCCTATTTTTCTTCCCTAACGTAATATAAACAATCATGAAAAATCATTGTGCGCCATTGATTCTTGAACCAGTTAAATTATGATTGTTTTCTTATATAAAAGTATTTAGCCGTATTTTGCCTACGAGAACAAAGAATCAAGTCAAAACAACTGACTTGATGGATACGTGAGATGTCTATTATCTGTGGTTCTTTATCCTATTATTTATTATATACACATCGCGATAAGATTATTGATTGGCAACAGAATCCGAGCCATTGTCTATCTTTTAAAATATTTTAGTGCACAGGTTCCGTATACTTTACCAAAGAAACTAGAAGTGCCTTTTAATAATAGCTCGTAGAAGTAGGTATTAGTGATTTTAGCTAAACGCCGATATAACTATATTATGCAGAATTGAGATAAGTAAATTCAGGCTATTTTAGAACGCATTCTTGCTTAGTAGAAAATGTTTACTTTATTCGAGTACTTAACTCGTATAGACTTTATTGCCAATATGCCTTTAAATCTTACTTATTAATATCTTTAAATCTTGGAATCGTTCTGAACAATGAAGAATTCATAATTACTAGGTATATCTCTCTTTACTGATCTATTAATCTAGTCAGATTTTTCTAAAAGCTTTTGAATAATTTATCTCAGTTTTCTGCATGTTAGTTTTGTCTCATATTAATATATATGGTGAAGGTTATGCTAAAATGAACTACAGCCCAGTTAAAAATATCTATGTAATAAAATAGTGATATTGATATAAATTATTTGTATGATTTTTTTAAAAGCATATGAGAACATAAACAGGTTTTCGTACAAATCTGCCGTACTTAAATAACAATATGAGTTATTTCTTTTATATATCCGAATTTACCATTTACGTCAAAAATATTTTTTGTTGATTGGTAGTAAAGCTAGTTCTCTTCAATGTTGCAATTAATAGCTTTTACGCTGGGTCAGTATTATTAATAAAATAAAATGTAGCATGTAGATAGATAGTTTTACTAACATACTAAAAATGTAAAAAAGCGAAAGATTACCTTAAATTTATTTAAAAAGTAAAATAAAATTGTTAAATCCGCAAAGGAAGTTTCATTCAATAAAACAACAAATAACAGAATACTGTAATTTATTAGATCTAGAATAATTAACATAACTAAAATTTCAGTTGAAGACACAGTCTACCTCTAGCATCTATCGAAGAACCTTTTATAAAATAAATAATGACTTAGGTGAAATATCATCGTGCATGATCTTTCTTTTTTGGATTGATGAGGACCTAGTTTATTATTACTTTTTTTTTATTTCAGCACAAAATAGTAAACACTCTCCTGAGTGTCATGTTTATCGAGCAATTCTATTTAAACTAAAAATAGACCGTCCACACATAATTTCCGTTTTCCTCTAACTATACAAAACGTAAAAAAATATTTGGACAAAATAAGAAATAACTACGACTCGAGTGTTCTTACTTCATTTCTACCTTTACCAAGCATAATTCCATTGCCATTATTTAATCTGACATTCCAAAAGCCAATATTTAATCTTTCGGTGTATTATGTGTGACAGTGCGTTATATTATCTATGGTTTTCTGTCATCCATGTAATGTGGCTAGGTTTTAGTTAGGCGGCGGAAGAGGGCGCTACCGGAGCTCCTTCATCTGGTTTGCTTTCCAGCGAAAAGGGCGGTATTCGACAGTCGAATGTATACCCATCTTCGCGTTCCATTCTGAAGGTGCCCCTGAAATATTTAAATGCTATGAGAAAAAAATATATTATTCAATTAATTATTATCGTACAAAAAATGGAAATACACATAAAAACCGCAATTAATTTTCTTACTATTACTTGAATCCATATTAAGGTTTTGCTTTAAAACTAATTACTCCGTGTTTGTTTTCACAATAAGTGCTGTATTATGCAAAGTCAAGTGTACTGACTCGGGGCTCAATTTAGTTATCAGTTGATACATGTACTAAATGAACCAAATCATGAACTGTTTTTAAACTCATAGAAGTACATATTGAGAATAAATTAAAATAATGAAGTGGTAAAGTTTAGTAAGTCTAGTGGTGCAGGCGAGGAACTCAAAAAAAGGTAATGGACATCAATGGCGACCTTACACATTACGAGGCGAAGGCGTCAGGTTATCTCGTCAAGAGGAAAAATGCATGTTATACAAATTAATAAAATGTGCGTTAAAAATATTAAATAATACAGAGGTGATAAATTTTAAAATTGATTTAATTGAATAATCTGACAAATAAGCTATGTAAGAATTATCGATTAAAATAATAGAACGGGTTTAAAGCCGATCAGTCTGATACGTCTCTCAGCAGACGCAACTTTAATAGGCGTGGTGGCAATAATTCTCACGAGAAGAATTTTTAAAAGTGAGGTGTTGGATTCGTTAGAATAATAGATTGACTTAGGCTATAAACATTTTCAAAATTGCCCTGGAAAATTAAAGAAAGGAAGGGGGAATTATTTTTTTCATAGATATCACAGTCAGGTTTTTAAGGATGATTATTAATTAAGCTTGTCTATTGAACGATATTACTGGAGGATTTTGCAAATTTTAGGGAATTATTAGAGTTAAAATGAGCCTCTCGACTGCTCACCACATATGTCCGCTCGGCGCCTGCAGGCTGACGTGGCTGCTGTACTGGAAGGCGGGCGCGTGGCGCGCCAGCAGCGGCTCCTGGCCCACGACGCCGCGCCCGCGCACCGTCTCCAGCGTGCCGCTCAGCGAGAAGATGCGCCAGTGCCGCTCGCGCAACTGCACCGCTTGCGAACCCAGGTTCTCCAGCCGGATGCAGTAGCGCCACTGAAGTTTCAATAATATGTTAAATAAAATACTTTTTAAAGGATTTTAAACGCGGTTTATTATACACTAGCTGCGCACCAGGGCTTCGCTCCCATGGGAATATCGGGATGATATATAGCCTATAGCCTTCCTCGATAAATGGGCTATCTAACACTAAAAGAATTTTTCAAATCGGACCAGTATTTTCTGAGATTAGCGCGTTCAAACAAACAAACAAACAAACTCTTCAGCTTTATGATATTAGTATAGATTATTATTTAACCCGATGTTTCGAGCACTGTAAAGTGATTGCGAGCGTGGTCACCCTTGACCAAATTTAAAATCCTTTAAATCGAAAAGAGGAATGTAATCGGTTTCTAATAATGAGTTGGTAATTAATGCCTTATAGGTATAGCTTATCCCCGTATCCTGTAAACAAGACCACTAAGCGAGTCTATCAATATTAAATATGGCAGTAAGTTACATGTTAGCATTACCTCAATTAATTTATAAAAATAAGAGTGAAGTTATATATACCATAACAACTATACCAGAAACAGATTACACTTGTGAAAATAAACCTTAATAATCGGTGTATTTGTATTTTCATTTATACTATCGTGTTATTTTCAAGGATATTAAAATATAACTATAGTCTAGTAGGTATGACCTAATGAATGCTGCAATTATAAAGCTATTAATTTTATATTGCTACTTGTAATTATCATCTGCCTATTTATATTCCTTTATATTACCCTTTTTGTGCATAATTCTCGTAAGTATATCCCACTTCTGATGTGCATGATTTTCATTTATACAATTATATCACGTAAATTATTTTCACGTTACGTACCCAGTAAACAGCGGAGTTCTGTGATTCCCGGCTTCCCATATAGAACGGTATGACGGTCACACGCACGCCTTCCGTGGTCTCCCGGTGCACGTCACTCAACTCGAGCCATGGGTGATTCTTCTTCTGCCATGCGCGTAGAGTCTCTTGGGCGATGAATGGGGGATCTAAAGTAAATAAACATGACATAAATGCAAAATATACTTATACTTTATCATCATTCGCTTCAGTATCTATCAAAAATGAAATCCTTTAAAAATATTTTTATAGATCAATTCTAGACAAAGTCTGCGTTACTGACCCAAAAAGACGTACAGATACTGTATCCTGAATTCTGTGAATGGTTGGTTAAAAAAAGTGTTTACATGGGAAAGAATCGTCATTTTATTCATTAAATAATAATGGTATACAAGCTAAATATTACTTTATTGCATCGTCATAAGAATCGTAATTCTCTGGTTCTAATCTGGTCAGTTAATTCTACATGTCCCGCTTCTCCGCGTTCAGCCATGTAACTTGGCAAAATATGCAGTATGAATGTGCCAATAAAATACTAATAAATATACATTGGACTATAAGCCAGAGTCCGCTGTTCCCCTTGTGTTATGTTACATGAAACAAACTTGCTGCTACATCCGATTTAGAAAAAAAAATAAGTGGCCGATAAACAAATTTAAAATTACTTCGAAGTGCTCCGCAGCACATAAATCAATTAATCAAATTTTGAAATCGATCAAGTAGTTTTTGAGTCTTTAAATCGCAAACATTTAAAAACAGAAACCATTACTCGTTATTATATAAACTATTTATAGTTATCTTTATTGTACATGGTTATAAACAAGTTAATAAAACTACGAAACCTTGAATACGGTCAGTCTATTTTAAACATTCATAAGGATGTGATCACATTGATAAGTACTTAATTGCGATAGTCACATTCTCTGACACGGTTAGTTACTGCAAACAGAGATGTATGTTACTGCAAACAGGTTAGTCTTAATTGGCTAAGGTCAAGGACATATAACAAAACAAATGTACTTACTCGTTACTTTGTAGTTACGAGTAAATAGTAAGTTGACTCATGTCTAATCTCCCATAATAAATGAATATTTCCTATAGTTCTAAGCTTATAAAATGTATGACAATAATATTAAATATATTTCATTTATTTTCATCTTTAAAATCTTAAGATTATTTAAACTTCAAATCAATAAAAATGTATTTTTATCATTAAACTTAGAATGTCAAAAACGCTATTGGCCATAATAGCCAGTATATTTACAACAACTATGACGTCATAATAGTTATACTGGCTGTCGATCCTGAATGATATAGTATACTGGTGGATTTTTAAAGAGTGTTTTCTGAGCGAAAACTAAACTATGAACGGACTGTCATAAAATATCGAAAGCAGTCTCGAGGCTGATTTTAATGAAAATAAATAACGTCTGTAAATAAATGCGTCATTGAATTTTTGATAAATTTATTTATGGAACTAGGAAACGACCTTTCGATTTTGCAAAAATTAAATAAAAATTCTGTATTATTTAACCGAACGATACTTCATTATTACTTCTGATAAAAATAATTTAAAAATTTTAATAAATTTTAAACATCGTCAAAAGTTGAGGATCAAGATTTAAGACCAATATCAAAAAAAAAGTGTCAACTAGCCTATACTTTCTTAACCGCCTTTCCCAAAAAAAAATGAGAATGATATTAATTCAGGGCGTAGGTTTTTTTCTTTAACATAATGGACGCTTGTTATTTTGGATCTTAGGTTTGAGGACAACACTTATAAGTTGCATTTATTCTATGTTCTAGTCTAGGATTTTTATCCGTACAAAAAGAAGCATCACAATATATCTTGATCTATTTAATAGTAACTGCCCAATGATACTTTTCAATGTAACCGCACCTTAAATACGTCTAACATCTAGTTTCTTCAGCAACACCATATCGCGTACTAACCTTTATCAGGGTTGTGCATTAAAAACTTGTCAAACAGCTCATGTTGCAGAGGCACCCGTTCTACGGATGCGTATGGTATGATGTCGTCATGAGCCACATAATCCAGCCCTGGGATCGCATATAAGCTGCGGCTCGACTCCTGGTTACCGAGGAACGTCACCGCTTCTGTTTGAGCTCGCTACAATAAAATGTAGGTCCTCTTTTAGTGATGAAAGTATTATAATAATAAATTACCACATTTTTCAATTAAATATTTTTGTATATGTCCACATTTTAATACATAGAAATTAATGAAGTCCAATTCAAAATATTTAGTTTATTGATATTGGGAAGTTATAATCTTTTATAGGAAATTACTATGATATGGTTTGACCCAATGTTTGCGTCTATTAATATTTCACTGTTTGAAGCATCTAACTTCTGACGTGTATTTTCCTTTCCTATTATACTTGATTTTCTATCATCTGTCCATTCCTTATTCCATATATTGGGGCTAGCAAAATGTGTCTAGTGTGACAAGTGCACATAGATGATTATAACTTAATATCAGATGCCTTACACACTTAAACTATGATTGCCTGACATAAATTTATTTACTAAAAATTTAAGACACACATTCATAAATATTGCTATATTAAAAATTGAGTATATCTCACTGAGTTAAATTGGATGAAATATGAATGTTAGTATTTTTGATATGATTGTTTATAAATAGCACTGATTATGTTATGATTTGACAAGTTAATGTTACGAATTAATAATTTTGTTTTGAGTGCACATTTCACATTGTATAAAATAAAATACTTTTTATCGTACATTTAATCAGTTGTTAATGCAACTTCAATATTATATTTTTAATAACAAGGTTCTTGCAGAATAGTTATAATTGTATAATATTTTGTATCATATTTTAACTCAAATAATCTAGTCTTTACTAATTAAAAAAAGAATTTTATGTGTTTTTTAGCTTTTATTATTACAGAATATTAATTATACATATTATACCTATACACTTACTGCCATATCATTGTTGGTATTTGCTTCTTTAATTGTTATTATATTATGATATGAAGAATCACTGTCAAATAGAACTTATTAAAATATAATGTTGGCAATAGGGCAAGAAATTTAATTTCCAAATGAATATAACTTTAAAACTCTTTTAACTTTTTGAAGGTTGAAAAATTATCAGATTCTCAAAAACTAGTTATGCAATGTTGGCCAGTTGTTATTGAGATATTTCTTTGTTAAAGACATTCATGAGATTAAAAAATGACTTGCACATAAATAAAGAATTATTTCTATTTAAATTAGTTTTATACTTTAATATTCTTATTAGTAATGAAATGGAATGATTTAATTCCTCAACTCTAAATTTGTAAGTAACAACATTAATACATTAGAAAACCACAAACGGTGATAATAAATTATAAATTTATTTATACCTTTTTCTTCCATTCAGGGCGCATGTCGATTGTAGTTTGCACAGTCAAAAATAAATCAGCTTTATTTAGTTATCTCTTATTCAAACATTAGATCACGCAACATTTAAAAGATGTAGTGCTTATAAATCATGTAAACATAATATGGAGTAAAACAAAGTAATTGTTCATAAGTTTAATTAAATATATGTGAGTTTTTATTTAAACCAAGTGTATGAATTATATAGTTAAAGCATTGATAGCAGTCAACATGATAAGCATTGATGGTCAAAAAGATATTTCAGTAAAACAATTCAACACAACAAATAACAAAATTATATCTGATGTAACATACTTCAAATCTTACAATCAAGAAATATTTAATTATATGATCCCTTCTCATTGTTTTTCTTTTACTCAAATTTTTAATTTATTATTAATGTGAACATATGAATAAATCTATTTACACTTAAAAATTATTACTCTAAATTGAAAACTGAAGTCATAAAAAATATATAAAGATCTTGGAATTTAATATGCAGAATTGAGGAAAATTATAATTCTCTGTAATAAGAAGTAAGGTGAATATGACACATGAAAATAATGAATTTTAATTAACGATAGCACAATTTGACGAAATTATTTTATAGATACTTACTATGTATGGTGCATCTCTGGTATCTATGAGAACCTGGTAAAATGTATGAGTTTTTCCTTTAACCTCTTTGCCGACATTTGATAAAGAATCCCCAGAAGCATCAGTTGAACCAGACGGATCGGAGTTTTCCTTCTTATTTATTGCGTCTCTATCGTATACTCTCGCTAGCCAAGGAAACAATATTACTCCTCTATATCCAAATACTTTATGTAATATTAGTTGACCCGTTTCATATTTTCCAGTTGTTTTAGGAGCTTCTAATTTTCCAACTTCAGCTAGTCTATAATTCATAACAAATATTTATTTATTTGGAGGTTAAGATATTTTACTAAATCATTCATAAAAATTCAAAAATCAAAAACTTTGCTTACCTAGTGTAGTGAGCTACATGAGTTAATATTATCCTTGTTGCTGTTAATCTTAATGGATTTGTTGGCACAAATCTTAGCAATATCTCCATTTTATCATTGTAAAAATTATATATTTTTTGATCGTCGTTGTTTTTGCTTTTTAACTGACAGTGACAAATATCTGCAAAATTGATAATTGGGCATGTCATGGATGACAGTTCTATTGCTATGTTACCCCTTAAAAAATCAATGAACTGATTAAAAATATAGCGTAAACGAGAGCATTTTAAATAATTATCATTAATTACTATGTTTCAATGATTCATTCATTAATTATTTAAATTTTTGATGTAAGTAATTACACAAATTGATATCATGGCACTATTCATTTGACAAGAAATTATTAAAATAGCCCACATCAAAGTCAATAATCAATCGGACAAGGTTCAAAGTTTGTAACTACAAAGTTACGTGGGAAATAAGATAACTTTGTTTATTATTTTTACAGTTTTTTAATTTCTTACTTCTTTTATTTTCTAAAATGCTTAGGTTAATAACGAAATCTCTGGGAGGTTTTGGTAAGTCTAGTAAATATTAAAGGATAAAATAACTGATCATATAGAGAATTATTTATTATTTTTTTTCCAGGGCCACTGTCTCATAGTAGATCAATAGCATCACTATCGGCACTGCCGGATACATATCAAATGTTGTACAAAACATGCCGTGATTTTGCTGAACAAGAATTAAAGCCAAATGCTGCGAAATTTGATAGGGACCACTTGTATCCCGGCGATGCTATTAAGAAAATGGGTGAATTGGGACTAATGGCTATAGCGACTCCTGAAGATCTCGGTGGATCAGGCCTTGATTATCTAGCATATGCCATAGCTCTTGAGGAAATATCACGAGGCTGTGCTTCTGCTGGTGTGATTATGTCGGTGAATAACTCTCTGTACCTTGGCCCAGTAGTCAATTGGGGAACAGAAAAACAGAAGAAAGAGTTTGTAACACCTTTTTGTACGGGTTTGTTCTCAAAAGTAATTTTTATTAACTGTCTTTATGTGAAAATCATTACATATTCATCAAACATACCATAATTTATATTACTGCATTGTGTTCCATATTCCTTATAATCATAATTTATCTTAGTTCTTATTATTTTAGTTGTGCACATTGGTATATGACAGCATTGAAAGGATAATTAATGCTGTTTTTTTATGACCAAAAGTGATATGATCATATAGCCACATATCATTTGTATGTTTTAACATATACTATTTGATCTGGAAACTAATTTATCTTTATATTTTAGGAGACACAATTGGCTGTTTTGCACTATCAGAACCAGGCAATGGTTCAGATGCAGGAGCTGCATCAACTACAGCTAAAGATGGAGGAAACAACTGGGTACTTAATGGCACCAAATGCTGGATAACCAACGGATTTGAGAGCAAAGCATCTGTTGTTTTTGCTACAACAGACAAGAGTTTAAAGCATAAAGGCATTTCTGCATTTATTGTCCCTAAACCAATAAAAGGCTTAGAGTTAGGTAAGAAAGAAGATAAACTTGGAATAAGAGGATCATCCACTTGCTCATTGATATTTGAAGATTGTGTAATCCCTAAAGAAAATATATTGGGGGAACCAGGAATGGGTTTCAAAATTGCAATGATGACACTTGATGCTGGCAGAATTGGTATTGCTGCACAGGCTCTAGGAATAGCTCAGGTAAAATTAATTCTACAAAATTTTATATATAACATATTACAAAAAATTACTGATAATGGTAGTTTAATTAACAAATAGTGTAACAGGAAGTGGAAAAAAAAATTAACTTTTTAAATTAGATAACTTCATAGCCCTCAAGTTACACACTTTAAAATATCACAATATCTTTAAGTTCTTATACATTTTAGGCATCATTAGATGTAGCAGTGGATTATGCATCAAAGAGAATTGCATTTGGAAAGCCAATAATGAAGTTACAAGCTATACAAGGCAAGATAGCTGACATTGCACTCCGGTTAGAGTCTGCAAGGCTCCTGACTTGGCGGGCTTCATGGTTAAAAGACAATAAAAAGCCATTCACTAAAGAAGCTGCCATGGCTAAGTTGGCAGCTTCTGAAGCTGCAACATTTGCATCTCACCAGTGTATACAGGTAATATATCTGATACTATTAAAATTGATTAGAATTACTGTAGGTAGAAAAACATTATGAGGATAACTAGTTTTGCCATTCAGATTGACCCATTTAATCTTTAATCTAATAGAAAAAATTCAAGCAATCTAAAATAAATTGTTTAGTTACCATTTGATAATGGTTTTATTAAAAAACAAGGTAGAACACATATAAATTTATGTTGATATGATGCAAACTTTGTTATCAAGTGATTAGTTCAAGAATTGTAAAAAAAAATTGTGAGTTATTTTAAATAATAATAAGAAATATTATTTCAGATATTGGGCGGTATGGGTTACGTATCCGACATGCCAGCTGAAAGACATTACCGTGATGCTAGAATAACTGAGATATATGAAGGAACATCAGAAATACAGAGGTTGGTTATCGCCCTACAAGTTATTAAGGAATATGGACTTTAAGACAAGGAAAGAAGCTTTAAAACTATATTTATATCTTATTGGTATATCTATTTATATACATAATTTTGTACCATTTACTAATACCAATTTTAGAAACGTTTTTAGAATGTCAATTGTAATATGTGATTGTGAGTCCAAAACATAACATTTTATACCTCAAATACAAATATAATTTACTTTACACTAGTGCAAAGCATTCATCACTTAGTATGATAAGTGTTATTATGCTTTAGTTGTGAAAAAATGTTACCACTGTAATTATATTGGTTAACTGTGTACTATGTTTTTAACAATTGGTGCATTTTATATACCTGCTACTCGGTCGCAATCAGACTGAATTTATGCAGTTTTAAATTTAACTATTAATTGACTTTTAAACTAAATGTATATTGTATAGGTAATCTTATGCTCAAGTATGCTCTCTACTACTACCAGTTACCTCTTTTGATGTCAGACTTTGTTTTTGAACATGTTTTGATACCTTTTCTTGCATCAGATGTATGAAATAATTTTATAGTAACTTAATATAATGCTCATATCCTAGGAGACACTGAAACAAAAATATAAAGTTTTGCTTTGTTGCTATGAATTTTTCCATTATTGTTTAAATCTAGCACAATCTACCCTGAGAAATATTATGCAGTGTAAGAATTACCTCTTATATTTTATGTAAGATTATATAATCAAATCATATATATGTATTTTTAATTTTTTTTCTAGATTAAGCAATTTATTGTTTATTAGATTTAAGTTCAAATCAAATTTTAAAAAAATGTTCGGAATAATGAATGAATCCACTGTAATAACAATATTAATTTCATTAACAATTACTTTTAGATTAATACTCATTTTAACTTGTATTCCACTTGATGTGAAATAAATATGGTTTTTTTTGTATAGAGATAAATTACACTTTTTAACCGACTTACAAAAAAAGGAGGAGGTTATCAATTCGACCATATTTTTTATTTTTTATTTTATGTATGTTACCGCATATCTCCGGTGTTTATGGACCGATTTGGATTTTTTTTTTGCAATCGAAAGAGTAGAGTTCATGTGTGGTCCCATAGAAATTTGGTTCAAGTCTGATCATCCATGTGGAAGATATTCCAGGGAACTCCTCGAAAATCAATGGAATAAGCTCTGCGGTTAAGGTTTAATGATGTATATATCAACTGAATTGTGACTAGATGATGTGATTACCCTTCACAGGACACTAAAAAGGATAAAATAAAAATTTTTGCCAAAAAATAGAACCGACTTCCTCGCTCTAAAAAGTAGAAAATAACTTTTATTTCATTTTTGTTGAAATCTATACAAAGTCGGTGCCTTATCTATTTTCAATTTAACAAGATTTTGCACCGACTTTGTATACATTTCAACAAAAATGAAATAAAAGTTATTTTCTACTTTTTAGAGCGAGGAAGTCGGTTCTATTTTTTGGCAAAAATTTTTATTTTTAATTTATGTTGTCTTTTTGCACAATAATCCTGATTAATCTACATCTAACTATATACTTTTTTATTAAAAGAATTTAAAACCTTCAACAATTTAATGGAAGTGTTAATATGTGACTTAATAAATAAAACACAATTTTGAGTAAACAGTATTTATTTGGAAAGAGTAAACATAATACTATGTAAAATACATAAAATAAATGCTTCTTATATTAATTTGGAATATTTATTGGCCTGGCCCTGAGAGAGACTTATCCATAAATTTCCTTTTAGCAAAACACAACCACCACTTACTTGGCTTGCCATCTTCAGTAGCAAATACCTGTAAATAGAAATTTAAATAAAAATTATTGATTCGGATAAAAAAATAATAACAATATTGGTATAATTATGTTATCCATAAGCCAAAAATTTTTATACCACAATATATATTAAGGAGGTATGAAGAATTGTTGTTTAAGGCAATAATAGGAAATTGTCATAAA
Source organism: Phoebis sennae (assembly GCA_001586405.1). NCBI lineage: Eukaryota > Metazoa > Arthropoda > Insecta > Lepidoptera > Pieridae > Phoebis > Phoebis sennae. Next base: position 473,509 of record LQNK01002416.1, on the reverse strand, counting down.
ACTGTTCAATCAATAGTATCTCAAATGCTATTAATAAAATTGTCCTACCTTCTCACAGACTCTGCCACCTGTCTCATGTCTTAGTTGCTGAAGATATTGCCTCATTAAATCTGAAATATAACATTATATGTAAATTTTTCACATAGCTCCTAGAAAAATGGCCATACTCAACTATACCAATTGTTCAACGAAAATCAAGAATACATTGCTGTAGTAGACTTTCACGACTATTTGTGATGAAGGCTTTCTATTTACATAATAAAAATTATATTCATAATAAAAATTACCAGCTTCCTGAGGACTTGATGGTTTAGCATACACAGAGTTCAAAGGGAATCCAGGTTCACCAGGAATATCAAATTTAGATATTGCAAGCATATACATTTCCTGCTGCCCTTGGTTTTTATTTGGGCACTTCTGGAGCCTCTTCAGACATTCTGATATATATAATGTTAAGTAGATGAGAACCCTGTCTGCATCAGACTGTAAGTAATATTACATACATTGCATACAGTATACAGCTTTCTATCCTCACTAAATTAGCTTTCAGTGTCTTTTAAGACTTTTAAAGTAATTAAAAAATACTCTAGCTCAGAGGTTCCCAAATTGTCTATCGCGACGCGCTTGTACGTCGCAGGAAGTACAGAGGAGCGTCGCAAAGATTTTAAATAAATAAAATAAACTAAAACTATAACTAGACTTGTTAGTGTCGCAGATTGGAAAAGTTTGGGAACCCCTGCTCTAGCTATTTAGAAATTCAAATATTAAAAAAATAACTTAAATAATATCAAATGCATATGGGGTAAATGTTTAAATAAGGTTCATACACACCTTGATTTCGTAAAATCTAAAAAATACATTGGCCTTAAAGTAATTTAACGCTTCATCGACAATATCTAATTCTATCTTTGGGTTTATCGGAGCAGGACCCCTAAAAGTCGTCCGTATCGGCAGGAGAGCGAGATTGCCAACAGACTGGGAATAGTCCGTTAAAGTAGAATGGTATGCCTGTAATTAAGAGAAAATGTAGTTTGTTGAAAATTTATAATAAGAATAATTATAAGAAATTATTGTTCCGGTAAACTCACTGGCATTTTATCAAGATATGAAACTCCTCTGCTTCAATTTCGATTATTCCGTTCCCTTTATTATGTCAAGCTAAGTTGTGAGACAACATATGTTTATAATACCAATTTCATAAATATATTCTGAAACTACTGAAAAATATTGTAAACGCCTTACGATGATTAATTTGTGATTAATACGGTTTTGACAGATGTCTACTGCAAATATGTCAAAAATGTCAGTCAATGTTTAATTTGTTTTTCTATCTCACGTAGAATCGTTCCGCTTCTAGCAATTTTGAATACATACATATAATCGGCAGACTTCCACAAACTCCAAGCGAGTAAATGGTGTACTTGGCATGGTTTTCGTGAGATCGGAAGAGCTTGTTGCCGATCCGGAACCTTCCGGAACTCTTCCGCACATATGCCCTCAATTTCAGCTTGGTTATCTCACAAGTATGATATTAATTACCTTCTTTTGTACGCTTTCTAACAATTTTGTTTGTTATATGATTATTAGATTGGTTTTTAAAATGAAATAAAGGTTAAATAACTGTTTTATTTTTGGAATAACATTTCAAAATAAACGCTTCTTTAGTCGTAAAAATGTCATACATGTGGTTTTTATTCGAAAATCAAAGTGCGACAAAAGTGTGCGATTATCAACGTGAGCGAAGCACGGGTGGAAAGCACAGATTATGTAGAGACTGTTGACACTTGACAGTGACTTTACTTGCAAGTCGCATCTGTCACTTGCCTTATTCAATATTTCAATGGTGTATTGTATTTTTATAACACGTGGGATCAGTGGGATTTTGAATTGATTTTTTGTAATATATTCTTAACAAGAAATAACAATGTCTACGGAAAAGGAAACTGAAAATAAGGTTCTCTCCATTTTAGATAATATAAAGAAAGATAAGCAAATAGAAACAAATGCACCAGATGGTGAAAACAAAACTGAAAAGCAAGCAAAAGGAAACTTAAAAAAGAAGGAATGTAGTGAAATAAGAAGTATACCCAAATCGGGAAGGTTTTGGAAATCAAAGAAAGAAAGGTACCTTAATTTATTTATTTCTATTAGTAGTCTTGTAATGATCGCCTTTTTTAGTTTTTTTTATATTGATAAGGACAGGCAAGCGCATTAATTTTATAAATTATTTTTGTCACACAGATTCAATACTATAGTCAAAACAAAAGGAATCAGATTAGATTTTCAAAAGAAAACAGCATTACGTTTGGAATTGAAGCGAACTAAAGAACTATCCAGGCAGATAACAGAACAGATAAAAGAAAAAGAAGAAGCTCGGAAGGAACGAAGACGTGAAAATATTAAACGTGCAGAAGAAAATAAAAGGAAATCTGAAGTGGTTCAAGTAATAACAAATACAAAGAAATTGAAAAGAATGAAGAAAAAGCAATTAAGATTTATTGAAAAAAGAGATACAAATAAAGCAGTTGCTGCTAATAAATAATTTAACTAAAAATATAAGTGTCTTAATTTTGGCCTATTTTACCACCTGGATGGTATCCATTCAAACCTGGATGTACTATTGTGGGCAGTATGGGCATGCCCACACACTCAAAAGACATGTGACAATATATTATTGTGATGTTTGTATTTTGTGTCATAGAATGCACTATTAGGGCAGGTAACTTTTTTTGAAGGTTTGTTGGTGATCCCTAATGTGCAATTTCATACTCCCAACACAGGTATAGCTATTTTATGTTAGGCTGCGCCCATATACTTCTTTGGGACTGAGATCAGTGCAAGTACTAGACTGAACTGAAAAGATCTTTATAGTTTATTATTTTCATGGATGAGATTGATTTCAGTTAGTTAGATAACACCTTTTCCTTTGTAACTGCCTATTCATATGTCCTATGCAGAGCTACACCCATGAAGAAGCTGCTGAATCAATGTCACTTTACCAACTACTGTTTAAATTCCGTAGTATAAAAATAATAAATAAAACAGTCTTCATCTAATATTTTTATTGAGTATTGTTACAAATCTCCACAAATACAATATAAAAATATTAAATGTGTTTTCCAATTTATTGGATAAGTAGAATGTCATGTATCGAAATTATATACAGAGTAGTCTACATGTGATGCAATGGGACAGTGAAACAATAGTACAATATCCTTACCACATACATTTTAGATATTTACACTTCAAAAACTTGATATTTATTATTTCTAACAATTGTATTTCTATTATAAAAATGCTGATAATAAAGTTTAGAAATTTTAAGAAAACATTCACATTTAGTTCAAACTCCTATTAGTAAAAAACAAGATATTAAGGTTCAAGTTAAAATACAGATGGTGAATTATATCATACTATAAACTTAAAGATATACCGAGGCATTAAATGTACAGTATTAACAAAGGCCAGTATTCAAATATATAAAAAATGCAAAAGAAAAAAACTGTAACATTACCAAATTAGCCATTACTAGGAGGATTAATTGTCATATTTTTTACTGTAAATTATTAAAAGCCCTCGCATGTTATTTGCATTGAAAATACTGATTAGGCTAAGGTCCTTACAATTACAAAACTTAATAAAATAATAACTAACAACTATCAAAAAATTAGTATAATGTAAATTCACAAAAAACGTAAAATCACACATAACCATGAGACACTTTACTTAGATCTTAGATATTATCTTGAAAAGGGCTGTTGTATACAATATCAAACCAATTTTATTTGATTTTAGTAGGTTCCATAATAACTACTCATTTCAAGTACAAGCACAATTCACGAAGACACATACCTTTCATTATATTATTATAAATCAAAAACAAATATATAGTATGATGTTGCACATTGGGTTGTTGTAATATTGATTACATTCAAATTTTAATTGATTCCATACCATTTATGCCCTCAGTTATTTATCTATTTCACTTCATAAAAAATACATTTACATCAGTGGTAGATGTAAATGTAAAAAAACGAATTTTATCAAAATGGTGGATGGATGAATTTATATCCCCCCCCTGTATCAAGCAGGAAATAGTGATTCATATTGAGTATTAGAGTAGGCGCATCTTCGAAGAGTGAACTATATGCATATGATATTTTTAACATATCAGTATTTTTTCCACAAACACATCACATAATGTAATGATACGCCATCTTTAATTCAATCATTCTTCAACAATAGCTGTTGTCTTAGAGTAATAACAATAATTTCATTTTAGTCTATTTTAGACCAACATTTGTTCATAATACTTTAAACATAATTATAAAAATCTTTTAACGTCAGTCTAAGGCAGTGATAAAATATTTTGTTTGATCATAATATTCAAGTTTTAGCATTCTAACAATTGCTTATATTTCTTTTTTGCATTTTGACAATAAATTAAAGAGATCATTGACTGGCTTGTTTTTATTATCTAATTCTGAGTCGTGAAATTAATAAGTATTCCAAGTTAAATTGCAAGCATTTATTTAAATAATAACTTAGTCAAAGTCACCACTACACCACTGAAATCATATCTGGGTTTGAGAATTTTAACACTGCCAATAAGTAGTATTAAAATATCATTTCATTTTATTTATGACCTTTTGCCATTATAATTGTTAAACCTTTCATTATCTATGAAAACCCACATAACTTAAAAATAATAGATAATGGTTCATTTCGCATTTGGAATATAAATAAACAAATTAAAAAAGTACGCACAATTATTGATTCTTTGAAGTTTAGTTCAGGCTACCAATTTGATAATATTATATGTAAGTAAATTATCAATACCGTGTAAGATTTCTTTTTTTACCCAGAAGTGTGTTAAATGCTGATAGGTGGCAATATTTACAGCATTCATAACAAAATAGCTAGGCGGCTGACTTCCCTTTATAGGGACTTTTTATAATCGGCACTTAGTATTGACTTGCGTATTTCCCTCATATAAATGTTTAAAAAAAGTTGTATAGCTTGTCTAAGATGTAGAACAATAATAAACTATCTATTGGTAATGAGATTCTTTTATAAAACTATTAGTATAAGATTTTGTTCATAAATGAGTTTTGTTCCTATTCTGATTATTTATTCATTCACGAGTGTGCAATCAAAAAATATAATAATGCAAATGGCAATCAAACAATTTTCTAAACCTTGCTTTTTTGTGGTACTAAATTTATATGACCACTTTCACATTTCGAAATATTTCACTTTAACACATTATTCTTTAAAACGATAAAATTTGTACACTTTAAACATAAATATTAAATCGTGCACTTTATCTAGTAGAAGATTTTTAGTATAATCAGGGACGCCTCGAGATATTCCTTTGACGCCCATAATAATGGGTACTTCTAGAAAATTTAAAATTCAACACTATATTATAAAAGCTTCATTAAATTCAAATCAAAGATTTTAGTTACCTCTTATATAAAATCCATTTAGCTATAATAAAATAACAATATTCGTAACAAAGGCATACTGTGCAAGTAACAAGTTTGGACTGCCTTTCAAGAGATAAAAAATTCACTGAATTTTATGAATATTCTCCTACAACATTATCTAATAATTTATGAAACTAAGGCTTCCACCTCAAAATTTCTTTCCCCATATCTAATCTCTCTGTGTACTTTATCACTGGTGTGCCATAAAATAGTACTTTAATATTCTAGAAATAAAGAGTTTAGAAGCCCTAATTACAACAGTAGGATTTTATTAGACATTCATGTTAAATATCTAGTTTTATCTTTGACTTCACTGGTATTTCTAGACATCGATCTTAATATAGACATATTTTTACACGATTAATGCATACAAGACGGAACCCAAATTCACTGCCACAAGGGGTAATATTTTTAAATTATAACTTAACTAATTCTACATGTCACATTTGGATATTCAAAAATAAATTGAGCTCTCAATAATTCGACATTAACCTAAACATTTAAAATAATTTTCATAAATTTATTTTTAATAGTAACACTTATTCAACGATTTCAAGTCTTGATAAATAGGCTGGTTAGAAGGATTAAAAAAAATAATACCATTCCATTTTCAAATGTGACAGTAAATTCGGTCCGTTGCACACTGCATGTGGCGGCGGTCAGGCGGCGTGTAAGGGCGCGTTCACACGTCGAAGTCCGCGCCCAGCTTGCCATTCGGCGGCGCTATAAACGGTTCACTCCACATTCTTCTTAGATCTCCCTATAAAAGAAAAATATTTTCACTCGAGTAAATTTAGCGGTACCAAGATTTAATATTTACAACCCAAGGTATCTTACAATATGTATTTTTATTAAATTTCCGAAAGCAAGTATATATGGATTTGTGTGTGTGTGTGAGAGAAAGAGAGTGTGTGCATGTGTGAGTTTATGTATATATAACTCACCTTAACATAAGCCATAGTTAGCAGCGGCAACAAAGTAAAGGGCACGAGGTACAGCAGCGCGGGCTGCGCAGCCTTGAACACCTCGGCCGACACCGTCGCAGTCAGCAGGCCCAGGAAGTAGCCCAGCAGCGAGCAGTGGAAGTACGTCAGTCGTGAACCCTGGACAATATATAATAAATAAATATTCCTGGACATTTAACACAACGTCACCTAGTCCCAAACTAAGCAAAGCTTGTACTATTAAATATTCATGCCAAACTAAGCAAAGCTTGTAATTAAAACTAGGTAACTGATATTATAACTATTGCGCCGAAGGGCGTGGGGATCGAACCCACACCCTTCGGCGCAATAGAACATTGCTGTATCCACTGCGCCAATCGGGTTATGAATACTAATAATATAACTATGAATTACGGGTATGACAAATACATGGTAGTTTAAAATCATTAATTTGCAATTTATAATTCATTCGCAGCGCTAAACCCAACAATATTTCATAGCGACAAAGAATTACTGGTACCCTACTACTTTCACACATTTTTAAGTATGACCGAAAAAATATACAATGTGGGTCATACAAAACCCAAAATATATTGATATTGCAATAAACCTTTTTACAAATAATTAATTTGTATTTTTACATTGTTAGTTATTTTGTTGTTCAGTTTGCCTTTGATGAAACTGCATTTTGATTAATTTGCAAAAGCATAAACGTTACAATGTTGCTATACACTACGAACTTTAATTTATTTGAAAGAAAAGAAAGAAAGAAAATACATTTATTTACAACAACACACAATACAAAAAAAAAACACAAACATTTGCTGGTATGACTAACACATATGTATAGTTTGTGTGCAAAACGGCCGCCCACTCAGCGTAGCCACGCTGATTTTCAGTAAGCACCGTTTTGACTTATTGACAGCGGCGGTGATACATTAGGAATAAAGAATAAGATATATAAAATGAATATAAGGGTTTTACCACGGAATAGAAAAAACAAGTGGAAGTGCCCTAGTGCTTCTTTAGTATGAGAACCAATGTCGCCAAACTCACACATTGACAAATTAAATCGTACAATGCATACAAAAGAAGTAATGTCAAAAATTGACAAAAAAACATTTCGGTTGAAAATCGTATTTATTGTTATTTAAAATGAAGTCTTTTTGTATGACAGTAAGGTAGTAATTAGTTTATCTGTTGAATCAATTTTCCACCTAGAAAAAAGGTAAAACTATTCATCGCTAGAGGGCGATATTATAAATTCATTATATTTTGATCTCTAACACCTTTTAAATAAATGTTATATTTACGGTACAACCGTTTGACACTCAGTTGTCATTTTGCTACTCACCCAGTGATTGATCGTATCGATAACTACATGTCGATATTAGTTAAATTTTTTTCTATAACCGAAAAATAATTAAACATAAATTTAAGAACTCCAAGAGGAGGAAGTCGTACTAACTGATTCCTTAATTAATTTGTATTATAAATTAATATATATTTTAATACTACTTATTTTCAATTTGTTTTTGTGCTTTGCAGTGTTACATTTTATACGATGGTTTAAAATGCTTCGTATGCGAGTCCAACACTCTTTTAGCTGATTTTTTTAAATTCAAGTATTGTTTTTACATTATTAATTTCACTTATTTATCGATATCAACAAATTTGTCCCATCCCTCATCGAAGCTTCTAGAACTTATATCATTTGATTCAGGTACGTATTAAAGTCAATTATGTACTTTAAGTCAACAGCATAAGGTATTTTTTAATTTGAAAAAATATACGAATTTGTGATTTTCACAATAATTTACATTTTATTGTATTAAAACAAACTTTTATATTTGCCGGTGATAAGATACATCGCCATGAGACTTATTTATTATGCTGGATCGTTTTTACAATTTATAATTGCGGAAAAACGCCCGATTTCAATATATTATATCTGAAGTCGAGACGTTATGTCACATCAAGTAGCGAATGACGACTGGACCGATGTTGTACTAATGTACAAAGTTAAATGTCGCAGGCTAGAGCAGCAGGGCACTTCCACTTGTTTTTTCTATTCCGTGGGTTTTACATTAAGTGTGCTAAATTTAATGGATACAAATTATAAAAACAGAATGAGAATAAAATAACAATAAGACCCAATACATAGTAGTTATATATTATATCATACACATATAGTAAATAGTAGACTACATATATACAATTTGTAAATATTATAACAATGTTTCTAATAAAAGCATATTATGGCGCTTGACGGTGCTTCTGCAGTTCAAGAAGATATGATTTAAGTTTGTTTTTGAAAGAGAATAAACTTTTTTGGGCATGGATGGGTGGAGGCAAGTCATTCCAACATTTAGAAGCACTAAACTTGAAGCTACCTCTAAATGCTGATGTCTTGTGGCGTGGGATTTCCATCAATGTAGTTCTGTGTCGAGTATCATACATAGTGTTACTATCCGCTAGCCATTTAAACATTGTAAACCATTTGAAGGCAATATTTAGTATTTTATGGTAGTCAGAGGATTTTACATGATGGGCTACTATTCCGTAGTCACGGGTATGCGATCCCGGTTTCTTCAAACCACTGCTGATACACTCCCTCTTCCCCATCCTATACTATAAGCAGTGCCCTTATCCCATGCTTCCTTACAAAAGCTCCTCACTCATCCTTCTTTAGCATATCCTAGTGTGTGAATAAAGATATGAATGTGTGTGACTAAGGAGGTGACGGTTGATAGAGGAGTATGGAAGAAAAGTACGGGAAAACAGGGGAAAGATTCAGTATTATCCATTTTTTAAAAGAGTGGGAGCCGAGCATTTCACAATTGGGCCAAGCTCGCACCGGTGTAAGTACCACCCCCCCTGCAGAAGACCGGCGTGAAGCAGTATTGCACTGTGTTTCGTACG
>LQNK01002416.1:437286-453833 GCA_001586405.1 Phoebis sennae | reverse complement strand
CTCCCACTTTATAGCGGTTCATTCTTATCAATTGCTTTACCCCCTTGTTATATTTTTTAAAATTGTTAGCGAGTGACATCATATCTCGATCGCCTATTGGTACAGAATCTATACTTTCAATGAAGACTATGTATTGAAATGCTCCCCCGCTCTCAGGATAGGAGCGTATATAGTCCGGCACTCGGAAATCCTCATACTTATCTTTTTCCTGATGCTGATGAGTTTCTAACTCAGATGATGAGACGGAAGCAAAGTCTCCATCAGAAGACTCCTGGTCGGCTCCCGGATCTTCCCCAGGCTTCCGTCTCTTGGCTTTTTTCTTTTTCCCCCCCATAACGGGGCCACGAATACGAAAAAACCAACGTTTAAGTAAAAAATAAGCACTATAAAACAATTAAATATAATTATTTTTGAAACCCGCGCCCTCCTCTCTGAATTTCCCGCGCTTTTTTCAAAACCAAAGATAAAGTAAAAATACAGATCAGTGACATTAGAGCATAGATAAGTGATGGAGAAATAAAGGTCATCCCAGACGATTTTAGAGCCACAGGTATTTTGATTTCGATTCTGATTGAATCTATGCTGGATAAGAAAAGTAAAAAATTCTGACATAGAAATATATAAAACGAACTACATATAAAACTTGTATGTTAGAATTACTTTTTATATAATACTTTGCACTTAACATAGAATAATCTCAATATGGGCAGGCCTTTACTTTTATATTTTTTTTCCTATCGGGAGGAAATTTGATCATTTGAAAGTAGATTCCAATAATTTTTATTAGTCATAAAATAAAACCATTCATGCACATACCTACACAGCTTTAACATAGATCAATAATTTACAGTTTTCATTCTGCTCTTTTGTTTATGCATAACCTTTTTGACAGTTCAAAAAAAGGATTAATTAGAAATTTGTTAGAAATCATAACAGTTGCGATACCTAACCCTAAATATTATTTTCCTATTACATTGATAATTTTTCACGAATTGTATTGTCAAATTATTATTTAGTAAAGTACAATGAAGATAACGACCATCTTATTACGTAGAAATTTACTACCCAATGGTCACCTTTTTAGAGGGAAAGATCGTTTAGTACAGAAAGTGGAACCAAAACATCTTCGCCAATTAAAACAAGATTTAGAAATTGAAGAGCAAAATATGTTATATCTTCGTCATCCTTATTTGAGTGAGGTTAGTAACAAAAAAAATATCATTCATGATGATTATTGTACCCATGATTTCTTCTAAAACTAATTATTTTAAATTTTCAAGTTCAATACATTTTGTACGTAAAATTAAGAAGTTTGTCTAATAAAGTACATCTTATGGCTCAGCTTTAGAATTTGCTACATCGAATTTCGTTTTGAAATTTTGGTGGTAGATAGGGTTGGTAAAGATATGTAAAAATCCAAAATTTCAATGCGCGGAGACTTATAGTTTTTGAGATATTAATTTTTAAAATTCTGGTTTTTCATACATCAATACTCAAATTTGACGTTTATAATGCCATTTTTCGATTGTCAAATGAGATGTCAATTAATCGATTTGTTTATTTTTATTTCGTCCATATAATTTAATACTTTAATTGATAGAAAATTTATAATTCATAATTCAAATATAAGTTTGTTAGGAATAAAAAGTATTAAAAATTATTTTTTTCCTTATAAAAAGGTAAAATTGTTATATGAAACGTCAAATCGTATCGATGTCAATAATCGATTTTAGATTTACGTGATTCACGTTCGCCGTATTTTGTATAACATTTATTGCTTGTGCGCGCAACGCAAAACTATAGCGTTGGTAAACAAAAAACGTAGGATAGGTTAGGTTAGGTTTAGTAACATAAAAAAAACGGCTTGTTTATAAACCTCCTTTTTAATTCTATACATATTTAGATATGAACTTTTTACTCCTCCTATAATTTATTTATATTTGAGGATTGAGGATATCACCAAATAGTAACAAAAATGTAAAATCATGAAAAAGGCATGATTTCATGTAAATTTCGGAGGGGGGGGATGCATAATTGTACTTGCTTGCATCCCTTTGCTCCTTTTTATCAATTCTATAGGTTTTCTGGCTTTAAAAATAATTTACCACTCAACAGTCTTTGTTATTCTAGATGACATACTGAAAACTAAATTGCAAATTTCTCGAAAACTATGCATCTCCGCGCAAAAACCCCCCACCAGGGGAAAGCCACCCCCCTCCCCCCACTTTCCCCCCCTTCCCCCCCCAAAAAGCGATGTAGCATATTCTAAAGCGCTTCCCATCTTATTGCCTACACGCCGAATTAAGGCTTTAGCGATCTTGTATCTAAAGCCTTTCCTGTGTCACATTCAACAAATAGAGCTTCATTTTAAAAAAGATTTAATTATTTGGATTGAGTAACCATCTACAGATTAGATCTTAGATAGGTGATTGTCCTTTTGTGTTTATTTTTCCATATACTGTATCCTAATTATCATATATATCTTTAGTTTTCTATAAATTAAAGATTTTTTTAACATTTTAGGCGGAGAGTTTTGGTCATAGCAAAGCCTTAGGTAAAGCTGAGGCTCGAAAAGAAAAAATATTTGATGCTTCCCGAAGATTATTCAAAAAGGATGTGACACTTTATGAGAGACTTGGACATTTAAGAGTCAATGAAAGCTGGGATTAGAATTAAGTTATTAATTATACTAGATAAAAAATATTTATGTTTAAATAGAAAACTTAAATAAAATAGTGTTAGGATCAGTACTGATGTCTCATTTATATATCCTGATATACATAGAATATCAAATTATTGCATGCAATTTTTATTAGAGTAGGTTTTGTTTGTTTATCACATCAATATTAGATTTTAGAACATTAGTGGCATTTAAGTCTCCATACTTTTCTGCATGAAACCATCAATTTGTATATTAACATTAATGATAAAGAATTAAACAACACCTGAATGGCTTATATATATTTTTAATTTAATAACAATAAATACAGCAACTGCAAGAATATATTAGAAAGCTTTCTATTTGTACCATGTATAACATAAGGCATATGTTTTTAATAATACTTAATAATTATTATGTTTTTATCATTTCCTCTACACTTAATCTAAAAATGTTATAAAGAAACATGATATAACAAAGAGAATGTTGTCTTTTAATATATCTCACATATTTTTCAACAATCACAGATTTTGTTTATCTAGAAATAAATTCTTAAAAATTGTATTGCACTGCAAGTTTGTAAAACATACTTAAATATCACTTTTAAAAAGCATTTTTAATTTCCTGAACCTGCTGTTGTACTTCAAATTTTATCATTAATTACTTATATCACTATTTCCTTAAGTACTTGAAATATTACTAACATAATAAATATAGATAGGCTTAATACTGACACACACATTTATTACACTGTGGTACACAATACAAATAATAAATACATTTCTGGTACAATACTTAGTGAATGCTTTGTATCCAAGCGAAACGGTCATTCTCAAGGTCTTTCTTGTAAATTGTTTTACCTTGATGGAGTAGTTCAGCGAATTGTGAAACAACAGGGTCGCGCATACAAGACGCGACAGATATAACTTTATCAGATTCGTCGAAGAAAAATATAACGAATTTTAACTCGGCAACATTGCCATCGACTAAAGAGCTGGCCGGCTTGCCGCAACCCGCGTAACGAATAGATTTTCCGAAAAGCATGGTCCAGAAGTAAGGTACTGTTTTCAGCGGAGTTTCCTTCTTCAAAATGTTTTTGGCTGCGACTTGGCCGTGATACTGGGCTAATCCAATGTGTCCTATTGTCATTTGATCATTGTTACTGGCATACACCGGAGCATGTGCGATATCGCCGCCAGCATAAACATTCTTTATGTTTGTCTCCAACATGTTATTAACATTAACCGCGCCATTGGGTAGTAATGAAATGCCGCTGTTTTCTAGGAAATTTGTATAGAATGTAGTGCCTATTCCCAATACTAAAATATCTGCAGGAAGAACGACACCATTCGCCAGTTCGACGGATTTGATTGCTCCATTCTCTCCATTACATTTTACAATAGTGGTTTCAAAATTAAATTTCACATTATTAGATTCAAATAGGGCTTGTAAACTTTGACCAATTTCTAATCCAAATATTTGACCCAGTGGAGCTTTGTCTTTTCCGATAACTGTCATAGATTTTGATTTTGAGGCACATGACGAGGCAATTTCCAAGCCTATAAAACTAAGACCTAATACAACAACATCCTTATCTTTATTGGATCCCAAATTATTTAGGATATTCATAGAATCATCAAAGTCTCTGACAGTGAATATGTTATTTAATTCAACGCCAGGAATATCTGGTACGCGAGGTTTGCACCCGGTTGCCAAATACAAGGAGCTGTATTTGCGTTTACTGCCATCGCTTAATTCCACAATTCGTTCACCTGTATTCACCTTTGTCGCTTCGATGCCTTTAAGAACTTCGATATTTGCATCTTTATAATATTGATCGTTTCTCGCTTGTAGTTTTTCAATATCCGTTGCCGTGCCTATTTTCGATACTTTAACCCTGTCATAAGGGAGATAATTTTCCTTTGATATAAGAGTAATTCTACCCGCATATCCTTCACTTCGTAGGGTTTCAGCGCACGTAGCGCCGGAAGGACCGCCGCCGACGATGACCACAGTCGTATCGTCGCAGGGAGATGAAGCTCGTGTATCTTTCACGCGTTTGTTGGATTTTAAATCTGCTATTTTAGCTCGTACCTGAAATTAAGTTAAAAAAGGATTTATATAAAGCCTAAATGTACATACAAGTTATATCGACATCCATTGAATTGGTTGTAATGTAATCAGCGTAGATATATCATATATGATAGATCCTATTTGCAATATGGATACGGTCACATCATACGTTATACGATTATGTACAATAATATTGACAAAAATGCGTGTTATGTGGATGCTTTTTATAATAGTATGATTCATTTAATTTATTACCGTTGCAATAATATGCCAGACAAATCGGAATATAATGGCCATTTTTACAATTGCATTACGGAAAAATGGGCTTGCCCGTAAAGGTCTCCAAGAGATTTAAAAACTTGATTGCCATTCGAGTCAAGCTTTTGCACATACCTATTATGTGTATTCAAGAAATTCCATCTAAATCATCAATACATATAATAAAATCGTAGCAAGTCAAAATTTGTACATTGAATATATTGGGGAAATTTTAATACAGTGCGTTAATATAAGGGATACAGAAGGCAAATCAATATTTTTTTGCTTTCATGTCTGTCTGTCTGTCTGTCTGTCTGTTTCTTTGAACATCTACTCCTCCAAAACTACTGCATGGATTGAGATGAAAATTTACACAATTTCTGATTATATTATAGGCTAACATAATATGTATGATTTATCCCGGAAAATCAAGTGGTTCCCGTGGGATAGAGGCTTATTAAATTTATATTGTTTTTGACTGTACTTAAGAGCAGCAGGGCGATTTTTAAGAAAATATAATTGTATAGGTATTTAAGTTTTAAGATACCTACACAAATGTATAAAACATCAACATTAAATGTCGTTGTAATAAAAATTCGTTACTATTGTATAAAGAAATAATAAAACAAACCCACATAGTAAGTGATTCAAGTTTATTTATCTTTGTTTATTAAGATGTACATACTTTTATAAGGAAAAACATATTTTAACATAAACAACTTGATCACTATATAATACTCGTATATCTGACAAAAGCAATAGGCGTCTGGCCATATCGTAGGTCGTACGTAGGTCTCCTAATAGTTGCTATAGTTTTCCACAAACGTTTTCATCCTTGCTTCTATTCGATACATTTTCAGCAATTCCAAACTAAGAAATATTGTCAGAGTAGAGATATAAATCCTCCATCTACCACAAAATTGCCTTCTTCAAATAATGCTTAAAATGCTTAATTATTGATAATATTTCTAACAATTTTGCTTAGAATAACGACAAATCCGTATTTTGACTTGTCAAAGTCTGAAAATGTCAGAGACTTCATAGTTTATTTTTTATTTGAAAAAAAAGTATTTAAGGTGTATTAGATGTTTTTTTTTTCAAATAAATCGAGTTTAAAAAATATTTTTTGTGAATAAACGTCTCAATAATAACAATAATGTGTAACCGTGAACGAGATACATTCAAATAATGGTTTATTTTTTTTTTAATATAATCGTAAATGATCATCTAAAACTGTAACCTAAAAAGGTCATCACTAATTTATGACGTAATTTCACTCGACATATCGAAACTCATTTCACTTCACTTGAGCGACATTGACGTTACAGAATACTAAAAATGTGAGAATCGAAGTGAGGGTGAGAGTCGAGAAGAGATTCGAAATATAAAATCGTATTTTACAGAATCGACCAGCAGGTGATTGAAACAAGAAAATATTTTATATGATTAGATAAAATGTCCGCAGATCTACAATTCCATTTTTATTTCATCAACATTAGTTCAGTAAAAGCGAAGATATGTTGGAAAAACATGAATCGTTAAACGCCGCCTTACAAATTGCTTTAGCAATTACTTCTCAATAAATTATAAAGATTAAGTATTAATTATTATTATTTTACATTTTCTTTGGTTTCATATAAGACTTAACGAGTAACCCCCCCCCTGCGCCCATTTTATGGTAAAAGAAGAATGCATAAAGATTGCTTTCAGAGTGTTGTTTGCTCGCAGAGTATTTCAATTTTTATGCAAATTTAAAATTTCCATTGCTAATTGTAAAAAATGTCCATTAGTTTGGTTCAGTGATATTATCAATACTATTTTAAGGGATATATGGGATACCAAAAGCAAACCAATATTTATGTATTGAATTTCTTACTTTACATGTGACTCAGTGTCTTAAACAAGATTACCGTTTATTCAAACCTAGGGGGCCCGGAGACCGGGGGCTGGGGGCCGGGATCCAGGGGAACCGGGGGCCTGTGGCTGGGGGCGTGAGCGAATATTTTTTTTTGTTTTGTCATAAGTCTCACTTTCGTTCTATTATTTCTTTAGGGAACATAGGGAGGATGGAATCGGCAAAGATTGCACCTACATACATATTTTGTTTAGGTAGATATATCTCAGATTTTTATTTTGTTTTTAGTTGATATATTGTATGAGTATTCCTTATTTAATCTGAACATACTTTCCTAGAAATTGTCTGACCTAGAGACTATAAAGTTACTGTTAAGTTTTTAGAAAACATTGATATAAAATATTGGTTCCGATTGAATTTTAAAATTATACAGACGAGCGTGTAATTAAAATACTTATAATTAAAGTCATAATATCATTTTTATAACAACTATGTTAATTTTGTAGTCTACGCGTGCGAAGCCGCAGGCAAAAGCTAGTTTATCTATAAAAATGTAATAAAAATTTCAGTTGGCAAATTCGTAAATTTTATAAAATACTAGCTGATAACGAAGCTTTCGCGTGATGAAAGAATTTTAAAATCGGTCCAGTACTTTTTGAACCTATTCATTACAACCCAACAAACAACCCAAGTTCTCCTCTTTATAATATTAGTATTAATTGCAATATGAATGTATCAATGTACGCTCATAACATGCGTTGAGGAGAAATACTACGTGATAAATTATTATATAGAAACATCATAATAAACAACAAATCATTTCCTAGTATGCAATTAATTAATTTCCATTGATGATAAGGTCAATTTAATTACAGTAAATTCATATTGATTTAACTAGGGTTGGCAGCTTTTTTTTGATAATACAGTAGGAACATAAGTTATATCTCAGAGGAAATGTTTAACCACAATAATTTGACCACGATACGAAAACCAAATTTCGATAGCAGCGGATATAGATAACAGGTTATTTGGTGTATGAAACACCATTACCTACATGTCATGAACAAGGTGTTTGTGTGATGAAGGTGTGAACTGTTTCAAGGTGTCGTTATATATATACAGACGAATGAAAGTATTATGTAGATGTATACTTATACAGCCTTGGCCGTCTAGGTAATTATTCAAACATGTTACTCAGAAGCGTTAGTCATGAAAAGTTAGAGTCGTCATTTATAAAAATAGGAAATGTTTAAGGTTCTTGTACCGGTCACACTGGGGTTTTATCGCGTCATATACATATAGGTATTCCAGTTTCGACATACTGATAAGATTGTAATGCGATATGTGAAGCATTTGTTAATCTTAATGTGAACTAAATCGATCGAGTCTTGATCGATTTAGTTCTTTTTTATTGTACGAAAAAAATATGGATAACAGATTATAGAGATTAGAGGCCGGCAATTATAAATGGAAATCCCATTACCGCGTCATAGTAAAGAGGGCGCATTCCGAAATTCATTAGATGGATGCAGTCTGCACAGGAACGGGAGGAATGGTGTGAGCTGGGAGAGACCTACGTCCATTAGTGGACGAAGATAGACTAATGATGATAATGATGATGATTCCAAAATTACGTGTTTTTTTTTAATTTCATGAACTAGGCAGGAAGTTATATTAGTTGGGAACAGGTAATGAATTACTTTGATACTATTATTTTCATTCAATGATTTGGTTGGCAATATTTTGTGCAATAATTTTTTAACTGATTTATAAATCTATACATATAATAAAACAGTAACCGAACCATTTCTGTACATTGAATATTTTTCAAAAAGAGTAATTGGTATGCAACATGTATGTTCTATAGATACCAAAACCATGGTTAGATTTTTTTTTTCTGTTTGTCTGTTTGTCTGTTTATCTGTTTGTCTGTTTGTCTGTTTATCTGTTTGTATGTTCGTCAATCACGTAATAACCACTGGGCAGTTTTTGATAAAATTGCACATGCTGATAGACCAATATTAGGTGCAACTTATAGGCTACATTTTATTTGAAAAAAATAATTTTAGGGGTAGCTCTCCATACATGTAAACAGAGGGTAAAAAAATAAATTCGCGAGTATATCATTAAATTTGATGTCATTAGATAGGTTTTTAAAAATGAAATAGAGGTTTCTAAATGCGTTTTTTGCTAAATTAAATATTTTTTGAAATATACGCTTCTAAAGTCGTCAAAATGTCATACCACGTGACAATGTGAGATTTTGGTTGACGCGCGGTCATGTCTTTTTATACTCTTAACGTATAGATACGGTAAAAACATTCAATAAATTCTCAAAAACCTTCAAAAAATAACTAACTATCCGCCCGCGGCGTCGCTCGCGTGTGCTTCAATTTTCTGTATTTGGAAGAGGCGCGTGCACTCTGAGATTTTGGTGAAACCTATTTCCATAGAAAATTATAAAAAACACTATAGCCATGCGCATATATATAATTTTTTTTAACTTTTGTTGTGCGCCTCTAAAAAATACAGAAATTAGTAGCCCACGCGTGCGAAGCCGCGGGCGGAAAGCTAGTCCTTTTATAAAATAAACTACTTCACAAAACGAATTAATAAAATCAGCGTATTATACAATATTTATTTTCTTTTCATAATGTAAATATGGCAGTTATTTCTCTATGCAAAAGTGGTTTAATTTCAAATGTTTTTTTTTAAATATTCAATTGCTATTTTTTCGTAATAGGGCTATGTATAGTGCATTTAAACGTTATATATTCCGTTGGACAAATGCAATAAATATATAATGTAATTTAACTCTATAAATAAAGACTTAATCATTCTTTAACCATAATCATTTGTTAAAAATATATTAACGATATTGCCCTTGAAAAAAAAAAGAAAATCACGTATTTTAGAATGCACCCTCTTAAATCGAAATTGCATAAATTTTATTGAACTCCTTAACGTAAACGAATATATTGTACATCTTTAAGCGTCGGTTTTTGTGTGTCCCACTTTCTACATAGCCGAAACAACGGACTTTTAAAAGCGGATACGGGTCTGAATTTCACTGTAATATGCGTTTCATTATTATTATTAAACTAGCTGGGTTTCGCTCCCGTGGGAATGTCGGGATGATATATAACCTATAGCTATTTATAATATTAGTATAGATAGGCGTCTATTTCGGAAAGGAATATCTTAATTTTTGATGTCGAAAAATTCATTAAATATTGTTATCCAAAACGTTTCATTTGGAAATTTAAGATTAAATAATAAGTAGTTATAATTTATACGCTTGTTTAAAATCTTTAATAGTTCTTTGTGTGTCATAATTAAAGTGCCAGTTTGTTGCTAACACTTTAATTAACAGTTAAATAATTTTACAACACGTTAAATGAACATGAAATTAATCACTCATATATATTTTTAGTGTAGATATATATAAGATAATAAATCCTTTATTTACTGTGTCACATATTACTAACAACTTGTAGGTATACCGTATATCGTACACAGTTAGGGAAAACGAGTGGTGAATGTGATACAAATTCCTCACATACTGAACGACGAGATGAAATGAAATAAATTTATTCCAGTCGTGTAGACCGAAGACCGTCGTCATTCATGACAAAAATATTGATTAGTTTTATTGGGACTTTCATTGAAATTTCACAGCGTTTACCGTGTAATCTAGACTAGAACTTTATATTAGGGTACTAGCTGCGCTCCAGGGCTTCGCTCCCGTGGGAATATCGGGATGATATAATATAGCCTATAGCCCTCCTCGATAAATGGGCTATCTAACACTAAAAAAATTTTTTGAATCGGACCAGTAGTTCCTGAGATTAGCGCGTTCAAACAAACAAACAAACAAACTCTTCAGCTTTATAATATAAGTAAAGATTAATTATCGTAGTAAAAGAGGTTGTTATGCATAACAATATAACAATATTGCATTATATACCGCTTTTTCCGTAAGCAGAGTGGCTCAAAATAGCGTGCATTCTTGTTACATGAAAATAATCCTACTCACGCTAAACTAATACCTATATTCCTGAGCAACGAAAAAGGATAGGGCTACACGAAAATGTGACATGGTCGAATAGATTCCACTTGTTTCAGTTCCGCTTGTCGGAAGTCACGCTAGAAGCATGTATAGACATAATTATATTTAACCTTGTAACTTCTATGTTTCCTCGCGTTATTTAAAATGAATAAAGGCGTAATAGCATTAGAGACTGACCATATACAAATGCTTTATGATAGATATACACATATAATGGGCTGATACACAATATTTGGCAGTGAGTTTTATGATTGAAGATAATACAATGACTAAACAAAAACGATACTTTTGATGGGATTCTTGTTGCCTTTATTGCACAATGATTTTATTGAAGCTGTCTTTGATATCACACAATTGTAGTACTGACATATTTCAATAGACAGTGTTAAAATTGTATTGATGTCGTAGATAAATTAGCCACTTATAATTATTTAATGATATTTTTAATAATTAGTGAATAATGTACACAAATAAACACTTTGTTCAATTTTCATTGATCTTATACTAATGTTTAAATGAATGTAATTCAAAATTAATTAGCAAAAGATTTAGTTTTCAGAAATTATCATATCAAGTTTCATAAGTGTGCTTTGAAGTAGAAGCCTTGGTCTTTTGTAACAATCATTTTTTAATTAGTCTATATATTTCTTAGACATTATGTAGAATTATATGAAAAACCCAAGGCTCCACCATGCCTTTTAGTTGACATATTCTTGAAAGTGTCTATAGTTTAATTGGTCCTCATGAAAATTTATTGTTGGACGAAATTTACTTCCATTTACAATTCAAACCTTGCTTGTAAAATATTTAAACAAAATGAACAAATGCCATTACAATTTCAAATTTACAAAATAAACATATTATTATTTCATTTTTTCTCTGATAGCAATGTGTAAATAAATAGCAAGAATTTGAAGTGCATTGATGATAAGTATAATATTATCTAATGATTAGGGAAAACATGAGTTTATCATTGTTTACTTTGTGTCATGACCATAGACTTGGAAGGCTTTAATCTTTTTTTATTTGATGTCAGTTTGAATGTTAAGATAGGTGGAAAATTTTTCAGTATAAATATTTTTTTTAATGTAGCATGTAATGCTATTTTGTAATAAGATTTATTTTGTTATATTATTCTACTGTTCTCAAAGAAGAGAAAATAGTTTTAGGAGTCTTAAGTAGCTTACTTAATAGTTTTAATAACATAATAAACCACTGCCTAACCTAACCATATAAAAAACATGGATTAATAGTGTCAAGGTCTACAAGTATTATATGAAAAAAATGAAATACATACCTTGACTTCTCCTTTGTCAGTAACAGTAACTTGGTGGCAGGGCAGTGAATCAAAGCCAGGGAAATCCTCAATATCACCAGTCTTCAGATTGAAACATGCACCATGCCATGGGCACCTCACCCTGCCGTCGCCCAAGGCTCCCGTGTTGAGTGGAGCTCCATAATGAGTGCATTTTGGTCCAACTGCACTGAATTCTCCTTTCTGTTTCACAAGTAGAACTTTCCCATGTTCTCCGATCTCAAACACTTTCATCTCATTTTCATTTAAATCACTCGCTTTGCATACCACTGCTTCGACATATTCTGCTTGCGACTCCGTACGGGATATTGTTCCACCTGTTGAATTGAATATAAATTTAATTTTCGTGTATGCCACAAAATAAAACAAAAGAAATATTAAAATAAGATTAAATATTTAAAAATCGCAATTACAACTTAAACATATTCTATTTACTCACGTCGAGAATCATTTTTCGATGAAGTGCATTGTTGGTTTGGTGAATAAGACCTAGAGTCTGAATTTCCCATTATTTTTAAATTTGTCTTGATATTTCTTGGAGCTACAAGAAAAAAAATATAAATCAATAAACGCAAATATGTAAAAGAGCGAATTTATTTCCTGAAGGTGGAGTTAAAAACTAGGTTAGTAAAGTTCATAAAAAAATACTACTAACAGAAAATTGGACCTATAAGTAGGTCAATGATATTCAAATAGTTATTTCTTCTAATAAGATAGAGAAAGGATCACCTTGGACAAAACGCGGTGTTAATCTACTGACAACACGACCACTATTGAAAATTTGATTGAAAACAAACATTTTCACTCCTGTCAGTTTTCTACTGTCTTTGATTCAGGACACAAGTGACAAGAGTCTATGACTTTGCCATATGCGAAGGTCACAGTTCACACTGCAACAAATAGGCAATTATGTAAAATATATATTTATAAATAGTAAATATAAGTACCAAGCAAGCAATATTTAATACAATTGTAACTTTTAAGCGCTGCATTTTTTCTTAATAAAGCAAGAATAATAAATAAAAATTAAATAATTTCAAAAAGAAGGGCGAAAAACAAGAAGAAAAAATATTATTCATAACATTATCCTACAGAAACTATCAAGCAAAAATAATTAAATAATAATTTATCATTATTATTGACAAGTAGGTAGCAAGGGGCAACATTGACATTTCTATTTTTTATTATGGTCGAAATTTGGTCGTCATGAACGTGGCTTTAACTGTGTGATGTATTTTTACGTAAAATAATATATAAATTGTTAAAAAAATGTCTGATGTAATTGTCCCCAAGGGTCAACCTATTGCAGGAGATCCCGAAAAAAAGGGGTGGTTGTTTAAATGGACGAATTATCTCAAAGGATATCAACGAAGATGGTTCGTGTTGTCAAACGGGCTATTATCATACTACAGGTATTTTTTATCATTACAAATGTTTTCTCCTCGTCGAACATCTAATAAGAACATTATATTACAATTTGAATCTGATAAAACTTTAACTAGGGTCCCCACATAATTTGATAAGAAAATGATAATTAAAAATAATATTTAAAATGTAAGAGAATTTTATGTATTTGATTTTAATAGAATTGATTTTATATTTTTCTAATCAACTTATTTCACATCACACACATCTTTCAAATTAACCTCTGGGTGCTATTAATTAAACTTAATTGGCCATAAATATATTTGCTCTTTTGAATGTGAACTACTATAATTATTGAATACTAGCTGAAACGCACGGCTTCGCTCTCGAATCTTAATATTATATAGCCTTCGTCACTAAGTGAAGGTGTAGTTTTGTAATGGTGAAAATAGGTAATATACGATAATTTTTGAAATAGGTGTCATAATTATTGTGTGAAAACATCCGAATAAGGCATATTAAATGTGAATGTAACTCTGTCTTCACGCCTACAGATATTGTTTTTAAAACGATAAGAAAATACTATAGCTATTATCCCAGGCAGCCTACGGGTATGGATATGTACATGCTTATAACCACAGGGCACAGCTAGTTAATATAAAAACACATATTTTTTTAATAACAATATTGGTATCAATATAATATTATATTAATTTATCTTGATCATTTAATTTTTCTATTACTTTCAACTATAGTTATCAACCTTTATTATAAATGAAATACAATTTAAAATAAGTATTGATTTTTTGCATGGGAAGTAATTATTATTTTACATTTTCTTCTAATTAATAAAATAAATTAGTATCTCCTTTTTAATTTTAATAAACTAGATTATATATTTTTTTATAAAATCCATCAAAGTTTCCCATTTCACGAAATCATTTTCACAATATAATGACCTTTACAGGAACCAAGCAGAGATGGCCCATACTTGCCGAGGGACTATATCTCTTCTTGGTGCACTAATCCACACAGCTGATTCCTGTACATTTGTAATCAGCAATGGTGGCACACAGACATTTCACATTCGAGCCCATGATGAGGTGGAGAGACAGAGCTGGGTGACAGCTCTGGAACTAGCAAAAGCAAAAGCTATGTATGTATCCTTACATCCTCTCATTTCTTAGAATTAATTGTTTTGTTAAGAGTTCTAACTGTTAAATTTGGTATTATGTGGATTATCCATTACTTAGATTTTATGTGAAAAATCTTTTTAAATATATGTGTTGGTGATTGAAATTTTTGACATTCAGATTTTGTAATTTTTTGGGTTTTTTAGCCAGTTATTTTGATTCTTTTTTGTATTGTCAAATAGGAATGAACTCTATTACTTATACAAAGCATTGTTTCCAGTCGCGCACAAGAATCAGATGACGATGACGACCAAATTAATTCTGGACCCGTTACTGTGTCCGGGGAAGGTGAAGGTGAAGATGCTGGGGGCATCGCCCGGGAGCTCTCCGCTAGGTTCCATGATTTACGCACATGTTCCGAATTGGTCACTAGGCATGGAGCTGCCCTGCAAAGATCTCTTGTGGATTTGGAGATACCCCCATCAGATATAACTAAACAAGTGTCTGAGAGAGCAACACTGTTTAGAATATCTTGCAATGCAATGATGAATGTATGTATTATGGATATATGACACAAATATTAATGAGATTTTCTATAAAAATAAAATTGTAAAATAAATCATTAGTTTCTATAAGTTTAAGCCAATATTATCTTAATTTTTACATAATATAATGAAATTTTAAACAACCATTACAATGACTTGAATTCCTTAAGACAAACTTTTTTTCTTCAAAGCTCATCAAAAATATTAACACAGTCTAAAAAAAGACAAGACGGTGATTATGTCATTAAATAGCTAAAGCAGTATTATTGCTTTGTATAGTTTGACTAAATGATTTGTAATATTCCGAAAAGGCTTGTTCGGAATTCATGAGCGCAGCCGCGGCATCCAGCGCGCGAATGAATCGCGCTCTGCAGCATGAGCGGGAACAGAAGATGCGGCTGCAGGAAATAGTGGAGCAGCTGGCGAGGCAGCATGACAGCTTGGAAAAGACTGTCGCTAGAAGCACACCACACACTGGTAAGTTTAAAACACAGGAAGAAGAGCAGCAGTTGAGGCAACACGGTAAGTTCCTACTACAAGGTAGAGGAGAGCAGCTAATAGGGAACAACTTATAAAAATAAATAAAAATAACTAATAAAAAGGTACAGAAAAATCTGATAAAAATTAGTTTTGAAATTAAATATTAACTTATTTATTCCAAAAATAAATTATAGAACATCCCCATCATAATAGACAGTAAGGCATGCATGACACTTTTATGTAAGATTGCCATAAATAGCAAGTCTGATGCTAGTTTCCAATATATGTGAAAAATGAAGAGCTCAACACGTTTCCACGGGAGACAGCGGGGAGTGAGTTCTTGTTTCAAATATGATTAATGGGACAGATGATAGGAATACATCAATGCGGGAAGGGGAAGCAAAAGAATGTTCCCTCCATAATGGAGAATGTTAACAAATTTTGATTTTTAGCTTTTCATATAGTTTTTTTAAAATAAAAAATACTGTTGAAAAAATTATTTTGTTACGTCAATTAGGTTTTGATTTATAAGCAAAACAAGTTGAATCCGCTCGACGCGGCGACTGTGGCGGTGTGACGTCATAAAACAGACAGCTCATGCGCTCGCTATAGCGAGCCCTTACTCTTTTACGTTTTTCTAGAAATTATACCGGAATTCTTTTAAAAATCTCCAATTAAATTCTTGAGAATTATATTTTGTGTCGAAACGTACCAATACATCTACCAATTTGCCAGAAAAGTTGTTTATTTTTGGTTCCAAATGGAGAATGTTAACAAATTTTGATTTTTAGCTTT
>LQNK01002416.1:415727-437119 GCA_001586405.1 Phoebis sennae | reverse complement strand
CAAGCTAATTGGCATACCTAGTAACATTCTCAATTACTTCAAAACGTGAAAGGAATGGATAATATTTAGACGTTACATCTATTTGGAAATGAAACTGCCGTGACCATATTAAATTAAAATTAATAATAATTTATTTTCATATTACAGAAAACTTTTTTTAAAGGAGTGAGCGCGTTTATTGAAATATGAAAAAAACTTTAAAAAAAAATTTAATCGTAAAGCGTTCTAAAGGCTGTAAAACATGTACATACTCGTATACGCGATTAATTCACATAAAAATAGTTATAAAATGATAACTATTCATTACTTATATATAATATGATGACTATATTTAGATGATCCTTACGATAATAAACTATGCTTTTATTATTTTCCCATTCCAATGCTGCTAGGATGCGACATTTTTGAACAGAGCGGCAAATTATATTAATTGATGCCTGTTAGCACCGTTAGCAACAGGAAGAAATTATATATTTTACTTTTGATACTTTAAAATCATAGCCTAGATATTATATTATATAATTTTATATAGTTATATAATATCATTGGCCAAACATATAAAAACAGTTCATAAAGTGAAGGAGGGATGGGCTGTGACTTGTGAGTAGTACAAGACTTCAAATTGTTTTTTTTATTATTATGTGCCTTTATTTATATTATAGTCACTTTTAAATTTGCAAAAAAAATATCACTGTCGCGAAGGCAAACGACCTGCAAAAGTCTGCAAAGACCTTATCCCAACATAATTTAAACCGGATTTATTTTCGAATAGATGTATTTTTCGTTTTAATAGCTTTAATTCGTTTCTTTCGCGATTTGAAGTTCTTTGTACATTTTGGCACATCACTTGTTAATCTAGTACATATTTGAATTGGATATTTTTAAATTCGTCGCATTTCACCGGCATCAAATTCAATATTTGCGGATAGATAATGGACAACCATTAATCCATTTTATTTAGATTTTCCGTTTAATTTATTAATTAAATATAATATTTTCAATTTTTAATTATCATTTAATTATTATCTATGAAAATTCGGGATAAAACACAACAAAATATGTACTGCACAGTATATTAGACGTACTATAGTTGCTGCGATGTAGCGCGGCCCGCGCGGCGTCTGTTTTGTGACGTCACAAGCGGTCACGTGACTTTAGCGGCACTCAAAATTTTTCTGAAGTTCAAAAGCCTATAAAATGAAAACTACTAGGTATTTTTGACTGCAACAAAAAGCATTGTATTTGTATAGGTACAAGCTATACTGTAACAAACTTTCAAGCTATTTGGCATACCTAGTAACATTCTCAATTCCTGCAATACACAGTTTGGGAAACTCTGGGCTATAGTATTGTTATTAATTGTGTAGTAAGGGACAGACCTCAATATAAAATAGATAAGTTGATGAGGTTGGATATATTATATCTAATGACTTTATCATTAAATCACTAATAGTTATTAAATTGTTTATTATGAATTTTGTTATAATTACATTTGTTAAATATGTAAAGATACTTCGATTAGGATACAATATTATATTAAATCTACTATGTATTCTAACATCCGGCGCACTCGACCGCGCAATACATTACATCAATAATATTTCTATTTATAGGACTATTTTCGTTGCCGAATATTTTAAATTATAATTCTATTTTTATCCTAAATTCCTTGTGATATTTTATATTTAAAGGTGCGGCTTCTTTATTTTTTTTTTACTTTATAAGTTTTTTGTATACAAGTTTTAATAATTTACGCGCCGCGTTTTTCCATTAAATAGTGTTTAATTTCGTTATAAAAGACATTAAATGAGGAGAATACATACCGTCTCAATTACAAACTTGAAACGGAACGCATTCATCGAATGACGAGTGACGCATGACGCTTGTGACGGATCACGGAAAATCTGAAATATCGAATTAATTGGACGACTTGCAAAATTATCATCCAATTTGTTTCTTTTAAAATTTCAGTATTAAATTGTAAATTATCACTAAGATTTAAAAAAAAAATGTATAAAAAGAAATAAATTTTACCCGTGTTTTTGGTACGTAAATCGATCGTCATGAAGATCACAAATTGTGCGATATCGTTCTTAGTTTTCCCGTCTTTTGGTTTTATCAAGGTTGTATTACAGTAACCAATGTCTTGCAATAATTGGTATGTTGCGGTTGTTGCGTGTTCGTTTATCTAATTATCGTTTGCTTCAAAGAGTGTTGATTTCGGCGTGCTCTTCCTTAGTAACAAATATATAAAAATATATGTGTTTTACTTGTGTTTGTGTGATCTTGGCATTGTGTATTTAGAGGCTTGTCATTAAATTGAATTGATCCTTAGGTTATTTGCTATGGTAAATAAATATAACCACTAAGAATACGTCATGGGTGGTAAGTGAATATAAATATGAACAGAAAATAGAATGCAGTGCTATCATCACAATGTTGTTTCATGTCCGCATGCATGATTACGAGTCACGGTGTTTGTGTACATTTAATTACTTAATTGCTTAATAATGCTAATTGTTTGTAATTTTGATTATTTTTCTTTGGCTAGCAGTTAAACATCAATAAAGATAAACTCTTAATGATTTTATGTGAATCAATTGTTATAATATAAATATTGTAAGAATTTGTTTTAATATAAGATAATACTTATCTAATTTTCGTTTAATGGTTTTAGGCTCTCCATTTCATCAGAGAGGAAATGACCAGTGTGTTTCAATGGCTTAAAAATTTGTTGTTCAGTATACTGTATCCTAGGAGAGCTCAAAGTGATGTACCTATATAAAAGCATAGTTCATTGGCATTGTAAATTGTGTTATTATACATAACTCAAAATATTAGCACTGTAAATTAGACAAATCATTATTATATTATTTGCTGTAACCATATTTGAAATATATATGATAGCACATAGCCATAAATAGGAACCCATAAAGATATGTTCTAGAAAGAACTTTCTAACTTGGCCTCCTTATTTAATCCTAATTAATTATTATTATAATCAGGTTCTGTGTATTGGATTCTTAAGTAGAAGTGTTTTTAGAAAGACATTATCACAGGTATTTTTTTAATTAAGAAGTTTTAAAATTTATACATAAAGTATTCATCTTGAATTTTTAGTTTAGTTTTAGTAGTGATATATAGAGCAAAAATTGATCTAATACATATGTTTATAGCACAAAAAAAAATCTATCATTTGTTTACAAGGTTTTAGGCTATATTTGAGATAAAACTATCAATCTGTATTATCACCCATTGTCTATCATGACTCATGCTTATATCCATGTCTTATCACATTCATATTGAATAATACAATGCTGCAATTTAGACCTAAACTTGGTGTGTAACTTCATGCTTTCAAATCACATGCATTAAAAAACATATGTGTTAGCTTTATATGTTATTTCTTTAAAAATTTGAAGTCACAATTTAAACTTATTTATTAAATTATGAAATAGCAATCATGCTAATTTTAGAACTGCTAGATGTAACAAAGCAATTAAAATTGTGAGTATGTTAGTAACTCTACACATATTTATAACTGTGGAGGATACTCCATGCTTTAAATTGGTCTGGTACAGCACATCAGAGTGTTTAAAAAGAGAAAACAACCTCATACCTATGCAATGAAAATTCTGAACTTTATGAATGTCATCTTTGTCACTATTGCTAATGAAGAGGGCCCGTCACAGCATGACATTTAAAATTTGTAAGGATTATGTATTAGTAGTATTGAAAAGCAAATAATAATTTGTGTAAATTAAAATTGAAATGTAAAAGTATTTTAAATTTGTTTCATTGTCTCAGGTGGTAACGGTTCGGGACAGGGTAACGATACTGAAGATGATGAACATGAATTCTTTGATGCAGTGGAAGAGGGAGGCTCTTCGGCTATGGAAGATAAAACTTCCTTTGTAATTAAAGTGCCTGTAAGTATTAAATTTGGATTTGATGATAGTTATTGTAAATTACATTGGCAAACATCAATAAAAAAGTTAAGTGACCCTTATTATAAGAATTATAATCAATGTTCAACAGATTATATTCTTGGACACAAAAATTAAATAATTGTTTAATAATTTCCAAAAAAATTAGCACGTTATTAAATTGAGTTGTTTTTTTTTTTTGTAAACTTAATTATAAATTCTATATTTACTCATATTTCATTCATTGCTTAACATCATTTTCTTCTTTCAGGTAAATAGAAAAAATAAAGTAAAAAGTGGTGAAAGCTCTGACGAATCAGAGGTAGAAACAGTGACTGAAACACAACAAGTAAGTATTATGGTAGCTTTAATCTATTGTAAATACTAATTGATTATTTTGTTCAAAGCAATTTGCTAGTCTTCTTTGTTAATAATTAATTATTAAATTTAAAAGTAATTTGGTTTAGTCTCATTTTACATTCTGTTGGTTCATGTTCTATGTATTTTATTGTGTGTCATTTATTTAAAATATATTGGTGAAGTAGGTTAAAAGTGAAATGTCTGTAAAAGGATAACAAATCAAAATAAAGGTATTAATGTATAGATTTAAACATAAAAAACATTTTCACACTTTAGTGATTGACCTGACTTGACTTCTACAATTTGAATTAGTAACGATCGGTTTCAATTAATTTACCATTAGTCTAGTCTATAGTTTTAAAATGGTTTTCATAGTTTTTAGGTCTATTAGATGATTATTTTTATGTGTATAAAAAACTCAGTGGTTCTTACAATGTTTTGTGTGTGGTGTTAGGTGTATTTCGTGGAAGATAAGGAAAGGGCGGAAAGCGCAATGGGTGGTGCAGAAGTTGCCGACTCGGACGCGGCTGCGGCCAGCGCCAAGCCGTCTGATGAGAAGGAACTGGATATTAAGATATGGGTGAGTTTTTATTCTTAATCTACTTCCAAAATAGGTAAGATTTGATTTTTTTTTCGCAGGAAAATAAATAGCGCGACTCAACAATATTTGTAATCTTTTGAATGTGTGATCCTCACAATGATCTGTATAGGAAAGAAAATGAGTATTCCTTTGATGTTTTTATTAAGTTTGAGTTGAATTCTTTGTTTTTATTTAGTTAACCACAATAAGGTCAATAACATCCGCAAGATTAAAATGTTTATTTTGATTTAAAAAGTTATAAATAGAGACATATTATTACTTTTTGAACTTTCTTGCTGCATTTCTTTTTTATAAAATAAAAAACCTATAATTTCTCCATATTTAAAGTTTTATTTTCTTTCAAAACTTTATTTGAGCATTCGAAATATGTATTAAAATGCAACAATTATAAAATATCAGTGTATCTACTTAAATCGACCAACTAATAGCTATTTTGATAAATTGTCCTTCAGAGCTCAATTCACGACGTATCCTAAATTACATCACCTTTGACCGCGTCGTCTCGTTTGCGAGAATGTAAACACGATTTATGATTGAATAAAATTGACTGATATAGATTTAGTACTTGGCCATGACCTGCCTTCATATTGGTCAACGTTACTAAGCAATACTAATTAACATTATTTTTTGTAGTATGCTAATGAAATATTAATGAGATGCAGGCGATTTATGGCAATTAATTAACATTTTATACATTTTACCGATATTAGATACGAAAAATTATAGAAGATTATGATGGAATTAAAATATTTTTTTTATTAAATATTATAAAAATACCACATTTTACAGGTTCTATAAGACTCTTGTTTATGAATGATCTCATCTAATTGCTTAATAACTATCACCAACAAAGTAATTTTTATAATATTGCAACTCATTGCACATTTTCTGTCACAGTGGTACAGAAGTTATACTATATGCTGAAAGTTATATTACAAGTAATTTAAAAAAATTATACCCGTCAGTATTGCGTACCATCAAATTACTTTACATATATACGAAACAATCTTTACTTAATTACTATTACTACTAATTAAAATCCTCTTTTCAAGTGGTTGTCTGGAAGTAAATGCTATTTAGCGTTAAGACAGCAATTTGCACTGTTCCCTTTATTTTAAGTTTTTTATAATTTCTTTTTCTATGCTTATGTTTATGTGCAATAAAGTATTTCATTTTCATTTTTTATTACTATTTATTATTAAACTAGCTGCGCACCAGGGCTTCGCTCCCGTGGGAATATCGGGATGATATATAGCCTATAGCCTTTCTCGATGAATGGGCTATCTAACACTAAAAGAATTTTTCAAATCGGACCTGTAGTTTCTGAGATTAGCGCGTTCAAACAAACAAACAAACTCTTCAGCTTTATAATATTAGTATAGATTAAACAGCTGTACTTATATACTATATTCCATTATACTTTTTTACATGGACAAAGACATAGGATAGTTTTTATCCCGTACATCCCACGCGAAACTGGGAATATACGCGAGAGAATCGCGGCAAGTGCTTACTGAAAAACCTAAACACTTAATAAAAAATCTGATTATAAAACTGTGTCTCCAATCTATACTATTAAAAATATAGAGGTATTAAAAAATCAAATGTTATTTTTTAATTGTATTGAATAGACTCCAAAACTACCTGACCGATTTGGATGGAATTTCGCAGAGATTCTTTGAAACTCTAGGAAAGACATAGGATAAATTCCGTCCCGAAAATCCTACGGGAACGACAGATATACGCGGGTGCAACGCCGAGCTAGTTTTTCATGAGAAATAAACAAATGAACCTGTCTTCCAGCCGCACGTGTCGCAGGCCACAGACAGCGTGGTGGAGGGCCACCCGCGCCGCACCCGGGTTCCCGACAAACCCAACTACCCGCTCAGTCTCTGGTCTATTATGAAGAACTGTATTGGTGAGTTCTAGAAACATCTAAATGTTATTGTTGTGGGTTATTGTCTGCAGTCAATAATTTTATCTATAAATTTTTCTGGATTATAAATCTTAGGATTTTGATTTTACTGTTTTCAGAAACATTATCAAACTGAGCATAAAAAAATATAATTATTGTTAAAATGTTAAAAAAACACTGGAATTATTTTACAATACTTATAAAATTATATATAAGTATTGAAATACGTATGATAAATCCTTTAACTCTTACAATGTACAAAATCCTCTGTGTATATGATAATTTATGTTCCATATGTCGATTTGTATAAAATAAAATATATTGTTGTTTTTAGTAAAATGACAATATGTAAATTATGAAGGTCGCGTTTTGTCGTTTGATCCTGATATGAATATTCATGAAGCAATCGCTTCTTACGCTATGGTTGTGTTGATATTGTTTCACACTGACTCAGGCTTGCTAATGAACATATTTGCGTTACGTATTTGTTTTCTGAATGCGGTATCAGAAAATAGAATGTTTATTATGAAATGTTTATATTACTTAGACTGAGTTTGAGTTCTCTTCTTGGAACCTATTATGGTTATCTTATAATAACAATGGGACAATGCTTGTCTATCAGCTATGTAATGTAATGATAACAGGAAAATAGAAATTTTGTTAGTGACAAAAGTTAAGACGAAGACGATATATCACTTGTTAATATTTTAAGCGTTTAGATTAACAATATTTATTCGTATAGTGATGTAATGAAGGCCATCATACAATGTTACCAAAGTCATACTTTGATCGAAACCAGTTAGAAGTTGTGCTATTGAGGAAGCTTTTTTCTGATATTTGATATTTATTTATTGAACACTTTTTTAAATATATATTGATTGAGTATACAACATTTATTATTTCTTGTCACTGTATTAGTAAATTTCTCTCTTTTTGAACACAGGAAAGGAGCTATCGAAGATTCCTATCCCGGTGAACTTCAGCGAGCCATTGTCTATGCTTCAACGATTGACCGAGGACTATGAGTACTCGGGTGTGCTGGACCAGGCCGCCACGTTCTCTGACCCAGCGCACCAGTTGGCCTACGTGGCCGCTTTCACCGTGTCCTCATATGCTACTACAGCTAACAGGTGTGAAACTGCTCTCGGTTATAATGGAAACACTCGTGATAATTCAGATGTCAGATTGATGTTGGTGTGTATTGACAACCTCTATGTGTGGACTAGAAAACTTTTTAGATGCATCAACTTGGACATCAGACACTCTTTGTTAACTAAAAATTATGTGTATTCCTGTGTGCTGAACCAGGCCCCACCTTGTTTGATCACGCTGGCACGCTTCACCGCGTCGTCATTTGCTACTTCAGCTAACAGATATGTTTTACATTGCATGATAGAAACTTTCCTGGTAACTTGAGTACTTCATACAATATAAGGTCTGAGTGGCATATGAGTGTGTCACATATTAAGATCTTATTCTGGCTTAATGGACCTTACAACCTTATAAATAATGTAAATGTATTAAATAAGCATAGGCCATAGGCCAAATGGGCCAACCCAAAATTATGCCGAAAAATTTGCAATTTGAAAATATTTATTTATCAACTAAATTAATTTCAGGACAACAAAACCGTTTAACCCGTTATTGGGTGAGACGTATGAGTGCGACCGCATGTCTGACCTCGGATGGCGGGTTATATCTGAACAGGCAAGTTTGTTTACTGTATAAGATGTTCACTAAAAAATTAAAATAAATATGATGTTATAAATCAGGGGTTCCCAGCCTTTTTGTGGCCGCAGACAACTTTCTATAATTATTGTTAGCAGGGGCCACGCAGTACGTCTTTGGTTCAAGCGCGAGTCTCGTGCTAGGGTGGGGGGGTAACAAATTTGAGACGTTTGAGGAACAAAATATTCACTAGGGGGGATAAATTGTAACTTTTTGCGTACCACTTTTTGTTACTGGTTGGGAACCACTAATTTATAATATAAATTTACAGATAATATTGAAATATTTGTATATTTTGTTGTTAAAATTAATACGATTAAGGATATCCTTTATACCGTTTCCTAAGCCTTTTTCCTGCCTTCACTTCCGCATCCTGAACATTCTTACTTCCTTAATTTAAACCACTATTAAACAGCTTAGATAAAATTACAATAATATTTTTTTAAATTAGGTCTTGGTATAGAACTAGTTTACTAGATGATATATATATTTTTCTTACATATAAAACAACTACATAATTCACAAAAAAAAATTATTTAAAATTAAAACATGAAATCAACCTTAGTACCCTTTACATCAATCCAAACTACGAAAAAAAATCAATAATCTAATAAAAGTTATAATAAAGAAGTGGCATTCCACTATTATCTCTTCCGCCTGCCTGAAATCGTTCATAAATACAAAACACGATGTATTCAAAAGCACAGTTCCGTGAGGGCACTTCGGGCTGATAGTAGGAGGAGTTCACGACGACAAGAAAGTTACGCAGAATTATTAATGAAACAAATTCTAATCTGTATAATGTTCTTAAGAAATAAAGTTTTTTTAACATAACCTAAACAAACTTTAATTAATAAAATCTTTCCTCTTCGCATATCTTTTTCCTTCCGTTTACTCGCAATAGTTCTAAAATTTGCGGTAACAAAAAAACTAGAATTAAACCAACCATCATTAGTCCTGATTCCGCATTCCCTTTTTCCGCCTACCTGCAATATTTTTCAAATCGAATGTCGCCGTGCAGAATTAAAAATCGCGGTTGTGTTAGGTGTCGCACCACCCGCCGATGGTGGCGCAGTTCTGCGAGGGCGCGTCGGGCTGGCAGTGCTGGCAGGAGTTCACGATGACGAGCAAGTTCCGCGGCAAGTACCTGCAGGTCATACCGCTGGGCGGCGCGTACGCGTACTTCGTGCGGTCCGGCAACAAGTACTCGTGGCGGAAGGTATACACCGCACGCCCGATATAGGCTTTGATGCTTTACCGTCTTGCTTTATAAAGCTTTGCGTTGAAACACAATTTTTTTATAACAAAAAAGTAAAATTTGATATGAAGGTTTTTGTGAGATTCCGGTAAGCGCGCGATATGCAGGTGTAAGTCAGGTAGGTAGGAGACTTATTTTGAAATATAAGGCGGGAGGAAGGCTTTAGGTAAGTTTTTTGAGTACCTGACACAATTTAGGTTCACTCTCCACACAAATAAAATTTTAAAAAGAACTACCAAATCAATTAATGGTCATTTTCATTTCAAAAATAGTTTAGGTAAACTTGCAATTAGGCACACTCACTATTTTTTAACAAATTATTAAAAACTGTTTACTTACTCCCTTAAAGGGATCCATTTAGTAAAAACATTATTTTTTGTTTTCATTGCAAAAAAATACATGAAAAAATAATGTTATATTATATGTGCAATATTAATTACTACTATTTTAATTGGTACTCACTCTATTGTCGATAGTTAGTCTACAATTTCTACTTCTGATTGATTAAGTTCATTGCGAAACCACACATAGTTGACATACATATGCCCTACCCACTGACACAAACCAGCAAGCAGCAAGGGCGTACAAGTGACCCTCGGAGGTGAGTGCAGGTGCAGCACCACCCGCCCACGAGCGCGTCGCACTGCGAGGGCGCGGGCGGCTGGGTGTGCTGGCAGCAGTTCTCCGTGTCCAGCTACTTCCGCGGACAGTTCATCACCATCTCCCCCGACGCCGAGACCTTCCTGCTGTTCAGGCACTCGGGGAATAGGTACCGGTGGACTAAGGTATTTGGATTCGCTTATGGGAGTTTATTTGGTATATTTCTTGCTTATGTATTTTTTATGATTCGAATAAAATAGCTATGTCAGATAAAAGTGTTTGAGTCAGCTCAGCTGTGGTCTGGCTTAAATCGTTGACCAATTTTATAAAAGTAATGTTTTTAAGGTAACTATACATAAGTATTTTTAATGCTTGGTTGGTGTACCTATTCTTAATTAAAATACAATATTCAGTGCTAATTGTACACAATATTATGTAGATAGTAGCTGTTATGATTACAAAATTATTTGCTTCATCTTAATACCACCCAAAAGATACAAATTAAATTATTATACTAAAGATGTGAATTTTGGTATTTTCTTGTGTTTGCTTTAACGCGAGTACTTTCCATATAAAATAAAATACTTTTAAAGAATTTTAAATGCGGTTTATCATACATTATTTTACAAAAATGAATTGAATTTTATTAAAAATGATATTTATACGAGTAAACTGTAATGGATAGATGTAACACTTGCACACGATTCAGGTGACGACCACGGTGCACAACATAATAGTGGGCAAGCTGTGGGTGGACAACCACGGCGACATGGAGATCGTGGGCGAGGCGGGCCCGGCCGCCGGCTACGTGGCGCACCTCAAGTACCTGCCCTACGGCTACTTCAGCAAGGACACGCAGAGGAAGGTCACCGGCGTCATCAAGGACCCCAATGGAGTGGTGAGTTCAATAAAACATATTAAAATGAATGTATAATATCCCGAAATAATATGGACGCGAAGAAGAATGTGCGACACCCCCGGTGTTTCAGGTGTTCATGGGCGGTGGTGATTACTTAACATCAGGCGACCCACTTTCTCCTTTGCTTGCTGTGCCAATAAAAAAAATAAATTACTGATTTAAGTATCTTTTGTTTAGGTCTTGCTTGCTATCTTTACATTGATATTAATGATGAATGTAATCTAAAAGTCGAATTTAATTCGATTTGTTTAATTTTGCTTCCTTTCTTTCTTTGCGTTATTTGGAAGAAATTGCTAATTAGCAACAAAGTGTGTCTGTGTAATATGTATTTCTTTGCTTGTACAGAATGAAGAATATTCTATAATAATATTATAAAGAGGAAAGATTTGATTTTTTATTTGTTTGTTTGAATTGAATGAGCTGCAAAACTACTGGAACAATTTGGATAAAATTATGTACAGGGATTCTTTGAAACCCGAGGAAGGACATAGGATATATAGGTTTTTATCTGTAAAATTCTACGGGAATGGGAGTCATTTCATATTTTATTTTAAGCCATTTATGTCCCACTGCTGGGCCAAATAAATAATATAACATGTATGACATGGTTTCCAGCCGCGCTACGTGCTGCAGGGGCACTGGGACAGCCGCGTGGAGGTGGCGGCCGTGACGAGCGCGTCGCCCGACAACACCGTGTGCAAGACCGGCAAGTTCGTGCTCGCCTGGCAACGCGTGCCCGCGCCGCCCGACTGCGACAAGTTAGTACCGACCTAGCCACACCCTGGAACGGATGTGGGCTTTTAATTTTTTAAAGTAATAGAGTAGATACAGCTCACTTATGCCTCACGCAAATACGAATTTAGATAAGACTTCAGTAATATAGGGTAATAAAGGAATAAACATTGGCTGAAATTTATTATGATTCTGTATAACACAGGTTTTGTATAAGTTGGCAAGTCGGCACAAGCTAGTTTGGATATAATTTTTTCACACATTGAATATTCACTACCATCCTTTTACAATTTTGATAATTCTAATTTGGTACTTAAATCAACATAAAATTAAAAACTCGGCTTTTAACCAATTTTACAGCATACTATTTCAAAAGTGTTCCTTAGGGTGGTATGGTTTTAATAAAACTTATGATACTTTGTCATATCCATCGTTAACATGCTCCTCCCGCCTCAGGTGGTACAACTTCACGCTGCTGGCGGCGCAGCTGAACGAGGCGGAGTCGGGCGTGGCGCCCACGGACTCGCGGCTGCGGCCCGACCAGCGCCTCATGGAGGAGGGGCTGTGGGACGAGGCCAACGCGGAGAAGCTGCGCCTGGAGGAGAAGCAGCGGTACTATACCAATCCCCACCTTTCGTACACATTTAATTGCGTAATTAATACTTAAACACATTCTAGCAGTTTCAAAGATAGCACCGTGTTCGTTCAAAAGACTAAATTAAGTAGATCAGTAGTCGGCACATGAGTGGTTGGGTGATTTTGAGTTAATTATTTTCACAAGGATGATCCCAATATTAGTTACTTCTTTAATAATAAGTTTGTTTGAAAAAATATGGTTCTCAATTTCCAAGTAATTATAAACTTTCCAATTAAATATGACTAATGGGCATCAGCCCTACCCGTGTGTCAAATTTATGTCGACGGGGTAGCGCCACGCTTTATACTTCCAAACATCAATCTTTGGAGTCTAACGGCCTGCCAGTCCTATAGTTGGGACTGGTAACTTTACTTAATTATCAAACATTAATGTCATCTTTGAATTTCAGAGCGGCGCGTCGAGAATTGGAAGCGGCAGCGGAGTCGGCGGCCGCGCGGGGCTCGCCGCCGCCGCCGCCGCGCGCGCCCGTGTGGTTCACGCGCCAGGCCGCGCCCGGCCAGCCGCACCTGCGCCACCTCTACAACAACCGCTACTGGCAGTGCAAGCTCAAGCAGGACTGGGCCGCCTGCCCCGACATCTTCTAGCCGAGCGTCCTGCGCGAACGCGAAGTGGGCCCGTGAGCCGAGTCGATACAGTGCAGTGTGTCACGGACCGACCGATTCGAGCCAGAAATTCAATTTATTTAATTTCATAATCATTGGACTTTACGGTCTGAGTTACGTTTCCGATCTACTGGCGTTTCGAGCGGGACCGGGCCGTTTAGAGTCACTGAGTGTTGAAATGTCCTCTTAGTGATCACGAGAGCCTGAAAAGGCAAAAATCAATATAGTGCAGTGTAACAGATATGACGAGTAAAACACGTACCGACTGTTTGTCTTTCAATATTGCTTATGCTTTATGACTGTTTAAGGCGGAAACAGAACTTAGGGTGTGATATTTTACATCTATCACAGTATGAAATAGTCCAAAATACAGAAAGTTGACTCTAAAGTATAGATATTGATGATTGCTTGCAACAAGCGCACCTAATGTTGGTTGTTGGAGTCAACTAGAAGTGTTACATTAATCAAATGACAGACTTCATAAATATTTAATACAAGAAATTAAGTATAGTTTCTTTTCAAGCCTGACACCACTTTGAAATGAACTTCAATGAACAAGTTTGTGAGGAAACATGTCACAGTTATAGTTTTGAATTCAAATGTGAAGATTAAAAGTGTATTCTGAAACATATTTTCGTAAGCAATACTTAGAGATTGATTATATTTTTTTCAACAACACTAATAAACTGGGCGTAGCTGGCGAAGGCAAGTTTAAGTTATCACCTGTAAGACAAATTGTACATCTTTTTTGTAGTCATTAATACTTTAATTAGAAATAAAAAGAGACAAAATTGCTTGCATTTAACTTGACATAGGACAATGTAAAAATCATTCGTAAACAGTATTATAAAAATATTTACAAATCAACTTTTTTAATTTTATCCAATACTGGTTCATTTTCTGAAAGGTTGTGCTCTTGCTATTTACTCTTAACAATAATTATAAAATTTCTTAATTACTTTATCTTAACAATGCCTTGACACCCCTGTACTCCTATAAAATGTAGAGTGAACGACTCTGAACGACGAACCTGCCACTCTACAAACAATCTCCAATTTAAAGATGTAATGTTTCATTAAAAGAAAGATGTACCATGCCCTTACTTTGCGTTTTGTATCTTATAATGATCCAATCCAATGATCATGAAAGATTTGTCTGTTTATGTTACAGCATTCATTGTCCTTATTTATTCTTGTGTGTGTATAATTTTTTACAAATGACTTTGATTTGTAAGTATGAGGTGTTTGATACTAATTTGGGTATGTTTCGTCATGGAAATTAGTACTCATTCCATTAATTTTGCTGGTCTTTTCGCAGTACGCGCTTTATTTTAAGATTATAATATAATTTATGTTAAAATATTTTATTTTAAATTATTGTTTTATGTAGATTCTAAAATTTGTCACTTGGTTTTTTATAAAAAATACTTATGATTTTCAATAAAACTGATATTCATGAATAACTAAATAAAATAAAAATTATAATAAGATGATGTGATAACTAACTTTTCTCTTTTCAGGGCTTTATGGCCTAATACAATAGATTTTAAATTTTGTGTTTGGTTCTGTAAACATGGAAAATAATTGTTATACATTTTTTTCTAAACAGTTATGACAACGAAATAAATTATTTAAATTCAGGTACACGTCAATGGGATGAACATTTATCACTGCTATGTATATATATAAAACTCGCTTTGTTACTTAGAATTTAGTAAATTATGTATTGCTTTTAAATCACAGACATTTCTTATTATAGTGTAAATTAAATTAATAGTATCTCATACAGAGAAATAATAGGTGCTATGAAGGGTGTATATAATCATTTAGTCGTGTTTCTATTTGTACATTGTCTACCTTTTAATTATAAACGTGTGACACTATATTTATTTAAGTTTCTGTTATTCGCAGTCGATAAAATAATCAAATAGAGATACGATATAAATAATTACATCCTTGTAGAACTTTGAATCTGCTTCCAATTTTGAACACAAATTTCATGGGAACTATTAACCATTCAACAAATTTTTATTTGATATTTTAACTAATAAAATATTTTTTTCTTTTATATTTCTATATTGTAAATATCGCAAATTTATTCCAAAACTAAGCATTGCTCTTGCGTCCAAATAAATGATAAGGTATATAACAGTTTCGTATTATGACTGGGACGAATTGTAACCTTCGTTCCTGAAAGAATACGCATGCCTTAACGTAGGAGTGACGCCGCGTTGACGACGTCGGGTCTTTATCAAATAACTTAGGTGTACTGACGTAACGTTATTTTATAAGCATGTTTTCGTTATCTGCTGTTTGCTGAACGTTGGTTTGCAGCGTTTAATAATAAAATTGACTTGTGTATATCCAGCGTACTCAATGCGACACAAATGTTCTGCAATAAAATGCGAACGGCAAATTAGGGAGACTTGCATGTAAAGAAACGTTAGCAGCACTTATGTATCACAGGGCAACTGAACATTGATAACGACTTGGACGAAGTGTAGAATATTTTGTAAGATCTATTACAAATTGTACATTTTTACGTGGATGTAAGATATTTGTTAATATTTTTATTAATAGAATGATGTTTGAATACAAAGCCATAACATCTGTATCATGTTGAGTATAAAAATAAACTATATCGAAAATATTGTTGAGTTTTTGTGATAACTCCTCAACTTTCAAATTCCAATATTTTTATTTTAAGGCGGAGCAGATTGGCCTGAGACAAATTTTAAGATCGGGGTAAATAAGTCTAGCAAAAGCTAGATTATGCTAACGGCCATTTCCAATAACGTATCAATGGTTATGGATAGATTGTTATGTCAGATTATATGACAATAGATAGACAAAAGTCATAGCAAATGTATCCGTCTGCGTCGTTAGGATATTGAAATCAAAGTAAGTGCAAATAGATAGATTTGTCTGACTTTAGTAAGAATAACAAGGCATTGATAGAATATTGAAAACGGCCGTAAGACAAGCGCGGGTCAACCATAGTGATCAAGGATCAGTATGGACATATCTCCAAATTTTTCAGTATATTTTGTAATATCATGTCATATCTTTTTATAAGGCAAAGCACAATCAATATGTCGCATGAGAGCGGTTGGACCGACTCAGACCTGATTTTAAAGAGTAATTGCCGGTGCCACACACCTTTGTGTTCAATTTCATACTGTATATAGACTATTTTTGGATTGTGCCCAAAACCTTTCATGAGATATAGTTTAGCGCTTGTACATTTTTTTTAAACCACTACAACCTGTAAGGTTTAATAAACACAACACGCCGTCTCCGATAATGCGTATAGTAAAAAAAAGTTATAAAGAGGCATCTCTTTATTTGTTTTTATCAAATTGGCCATAGAGGGTCTTAATCACCCATCCGTTTTTGGATCCGCTACCACAGAAAATTCCAGCGCACAGTAGAAGACGACATCGCCCTTTTGAGAATCTATGGTCCATTCTCTATAGCGAAATTAATTAAAATTCAATGATCATTTCAACATTTTTATTAAGAAAACGGAAACAGTGAAAAAGTACATAACTGTAAATTGTAGTTGGTTACAGCATCGTTTATATAATTAAATCATTTAC
Organism: Phoebis sennae; assembly: GCA_001586405.1. Taxonomy (NCBI): domain Eukaryota; kingdom Metazoa; phylum Arthropoda; class Insecta; order Lepidoptera; family Pieridae; genus Phoebis; species Phoebis sennae. Next base: position 420,222 of record LQNK01002416.1, on the reverse strand, counting down.
AGTTAAAATGTTACTAAACTTTTACTCTGTTTTAATCTTAAAATAAAGTTATAGTAACTTTTGGGTTAACGCGTTTTGCATTTAAGGTATTTCAAACAAATGCAAATAATACATATAAATAAAGACATATTTATTCGATTTTTAAATGTTTATTATAATAACTATGAAACAGAGTAAAAATATAGAATCGAGAAAGTTAGGTGTAAAGCGGTTAAATTATTTTGTATAATTATATAAAATTATAGTTTGCCACCAATTGTCTCATTCTCTGAAAATATTGAAGCGGAATATTAGATGAAATTTTTGAGTGAACAAAAATAACGCATTTCGTACACATAATTAATATCAGAGAATGAGGCAAAAAAAGATTTAATTTCCGTTTTTTTATTTATTTATACATTTATACTTCGCCAATAGCCTTTCAAAGCGATATCACTCGTTCTTACAAAGGGAATATAAATACATACATGAGCTCCAATTTTTCTATTTTTATACATTTTTTATAAACCTCTTTAACACAAATTATTCAAGATCTCAAGAAATAGAGCATAAATGAAAAAGCTTTTTATAAATATGACATTAACATCCAAGCATTTTAATCAGAGCAGCTGGGCAGGTATGCTTTTAGGTATTCAATCATGATCATGACATGACCTCACATGAATGAAGTCATCAAGTCAAATCCCGTGCATTTGTCTAAAGTAAAATACGGAATAATCTCTAATTATTTTATGTATAATATGTTTTGTTTTGTAAGCTGACCCTAATTTTAAGTACAATAATAATATAGACCAATACTATAAATTGAGAGAAGAATCATTAATCATTAATTAATTATATTATTAACACAAAGTGTAGATTGCCTGAGATTGTTTATGAAGCAGTACCCGCCAAAGCTCTTGCAAAACTAGCCCTGAGACCTTTATCTACAATAACTAATACCGATCACTTAGTATGATAAAAATTAAAATAGTTTTTGCATATCTATTTACATATTTTACAAGGAAAAGAAATTATAAATTATTTATATTTCTATACCTTTGATATGAGCTTCTGTTTATGAAATCATTGAAAAAGTTTAACCATATGAAAGCATAGTATACACAAAGTGAATCTACAATTATTACAAATCAACAGAAGTGTCTGTTTATAAAAATGAGGTCAACTTCAAACTCTCAAAGCCCTTACAAAAGTTACAAGAAAGTCTAGCATATACAATGACTTATGTTTATAATTTCTTCAAAAATTAAGTGCATCTTTTCTTAGTCTTGTTTTTTTTTTAAATTTTTATTAAATGCTGGTCTACAAATGTAATTATGATGTTTATATATACACTGAATGAATGTGTACTTGCTATTCAATTTAAAAAGATCATGGTTCCAATTAATTTAGAAATATATCATATAAATGAGTAATGTTTGATAAAACATACAAATACAATAATTTACACTATAGGAAATAATGCAAATGTGAACATTCACAATAATCGTGAGATTTGGCATAAGATTTTTTCATTCCAGAAAAGGAAGTTTAGGAAGTATTTGCCTTAATTTAAAATGTACAATTGAAAAAGATGATACAATATTTCAGATGTTTAATTTATTTCATTGGAACATATCATCAAACAGAAATAGCGTATAAAATTAAAATGATAGAAATGGTGATGAATATATTAGTTAATATCGAAACTTCACCAACCATATTAATGATAAGAAGGTGAATTATTTATCAGGTAAAAATTATGATTTTTTTTTATTAACATATTCAATATAAATCATTTAGATGTTGAAAGTCATAATGTGTTCATATTAAATTCACCTTAGTTGGGGCAGAATTTTACTGATTATAGTAAAGATTTTTTTGTTCATTATTGGTACTCAGTAAATTAAGTTATTTTTACGATTTGTCATGTCATACAAATGACATTGAATTATAATAAGGAATTTCATTGTTTGGTTTGCTCTACATGTAAAGTTTCATTAAGAACCAACATACATATTTTCAAGATATAAATAATATTTCTTATTCAAACTTTAAAAAAGTTAGGAATCTATAAATGGTACTAGCGAAATTATGACAAATTGCTTCAATACACGCCTATTTAAATTACAGAGGTCTTTACTTTATGAATTGATGAAAAGTAAAATCAAATATGATGTACTTAAAGTCTTTGGGAGACTTCTTAATGACTGAGCTTTATTTACATAATTTCACATTTAGGTATTATTCTATGCTTACAATAAACATTAATAATTTATTTTACGACATATTAACACGATTTAATTACTAGACATACACTTTCGACTACATGAACAATTTTAGCGATCAATAATATCTATACTTATAAAAATAATATGCTTTCGACAAACTGAAATATTTTCCGACTAGCTTTGAATCGATAAATAATAAACTAATCTGTAACAAGTCAATTTAACAACTGAGAAAAAATCTTCATGTGAAGAATAATAAAAAAATATTTTGCGATTTACAAGTGTCTCCAATTATTAAACTTATATAAAATGAGGGATAATGTTAAAACATTAGTTATAAAAGAATAGCAATCTGAAAACACAGGCAGTATCTTTGATGATTTAATTTATGTAAACAGTAACATAACATAGTATCGGATCTTTACATACTTAAAGAACAATCAAAACAGATGAATACATGCCGCCTCAGGCTTTACAAATATTACTACACATTTGATCATAATGTAGCTGTATACCATAATTTACATTTGCAACCAAAAAAAAACACATTTTAGCGATAAAATTAATGTTTTAGTACCATTCAGCAGATAGTTATCATAATAGGGATTTGTACCACATATTGATGGTTCAACATATACATTAGGAATATAATAATATGTATGACTATAAAAATGAACGCTTATAATTTATAATGTGAATAAAACCTTTCGTATTATATATTTGTATCATATATAACACTATATAAACCAAACTTTAGTATAAAATAGTAAAACTTAAAAATACATAACAAAGTAAGATACATAGCTAATGTAGTTAGAGAGACCCTATATATAATTGTGATTATATAACAAAAAATCAAGCGAAATAACCAACATAAGCATGCTTTCAATAAACGAAAATGTCCTCGGGCAGGTCTGCCTCGCCTAACTCAACAAACATAACCCAGCACAATATGAGCTGAATTCAGGCATCGTAAACAGAGGTTTAGCACCTGTCTCACTCCCCTCCCAAGGCGACACTTCTAACCGATACTCAGTAAAGATAGAAAAAAAATTAAATGCTTCGAATAAGCTCTAGGACCTCTAACATTTATTTACAAAGCGAAAACGAAAGTACTCACAGCAACGGCATAATATGATATATTTTTGGATCAAAAGCGAAGTCGCAAATGTCGAGGCGCGGCGCGATCGCACGAAAGCGGAAGCTCTTATTGCACAGAGAATCACTTCCCTCGACCACTCACTGCCCGCACACTGTACACTGTATTCCATCACACTCGAGAAGCTGAACATCGAAACCGCTCCGCATATTCGAGACGGGACCGTACGTTTGCGCACGAAAAGTTCACTCGCTAACACATCATCACACTAGTCTTTCGGTCTTGCGACAGTCGCGGGACCGCTTCGTGACCAAGGGAGCCGGCTACTCGCTGAAGTAGCGCACCTTGCCTCCGCATCGCACCACATCCTCCCATGCTGAAAACGAAAGCGTTTCATTTGAATATCTTAATCAACAGTTGTCTAACTATACCAATATATAATATATTATCTTTTTACTTTTGAATATAGTATATCAAATTATCTTAATATTTTGTCTCTGTCACCTGAGCAATAAATAATTGTTTGAATCGTTTAACCATTATATTATAATGATAATAAGGATCACTAATGTGTTATTCTTACCAGCGCCAACATAGTCGATGATCTGGTGCAGATGCGCGGTGTCCGCAGGCGGCTCGGGCGGCACGTAGCGCAGCGCCAAGCAGCCGGCCCGCACGGCCACGCCCCCGGTGCGCTCCGCCGCGCCTCCGCCCCGCTCCGCTGCCGCCCCGCTTCGCTCCTCGCGGCCTTCCGGAGCGTCGCGTAGTAAGTCACAACGCGGACGACGCGTGGGCCCGCTCAGCAGCTGCTCGTTGATATCGAAGCCGAACGTGACGCCGTCCATGTCCCGGGGCCGGGCCGCCGAGTCGAGCAGGATCACGGGCGGCCGCCTGTCCGCCACCACATCCGGCGCCGGCATGTCCGCCGGGCGCGGCGCATCCGTCCTCTCTTTTCGCGGGTTTCGCACCACAGTTTGCGGGACCGGTTTGTCCCGGGGCCGTCTAGCCGTCAACGCGGGATAGTCCAGGGTGTCTGCGACCGGCGGGGTCGTCACTTTGGGGTTGGGAGGCGGCGGCTCCTGTTTAAGTTCGCTGTCACCCTCCGCGTAGAAATTGCAAGACTCGATCAGGTCCGGGATGTTGTGACGGGTGCGAGCGATGTCCGCGTATGAAGCGTGCGTCGGCG